>APFE030056846.1:22596-37307 GCA_000404065.3 Pinus taeda
AACTATAATGTATTATATTATTATTAAAATTGATTTAAATTTAAAATAAGAAAAAAAAATTTATAAATAAAGATTCACTATAAGCCAACCATATTCATCATGTCATTTCAATCCCCATAATGTATGTTTATTGGTTATTTTCATTGTTAAAACCTAAAATAATTGGAAAAAATCTTTTTACCATTCAAAATTAGAAAATATGCATTTAATAAACAAAACATTGCAAGCACGAAACAAATTATAGTTTTCAAAACCTAAATTATAGTTTTTGTTGGTGTTTTTGAAGCATTTTCTAGGTTGTTTTGAAGGGTTTTTTTGGATAGTTTTCTAGGTTGGTTTTGTGGTTTTCTAAGTTGTTTTGAAGGTTTGTTTTATGGTTTCCTTAGTTGGTTATGTGATTTTCTAAGTTCTTTTGAAGGGTTTTTTTTGGTGTTTTCTATATGGTTTTTTTCTTAAATTAATTGGTTTTCATGGTTTTTGTATATGGTTTTTTTAATTAATTTGTTTAATTTTGCAAAAACAAATCAATTAAGAAATACAAAAGATAGAATGCCTACCTTTTCTTGAGCCTTTGGGATGTTTGTGTGGTGGTTGATGAGATTTATTTGAGCACTCCATTCTCCAATTTCTCGATCAATCTCCAATACTCTCCGTCAAGCTACTATCACAATCTTGGTCGAGCTCTTAGTTTACCCGCGGTCTGTGTAGATGGCATGTGTACACTATGGGAGTAGTATTTATAGATATAGAAAAGGCTCGATCAAGCATTATAGCTCAATCAAGGGTTTGTTTTTAACCCTTTATTGAGCTAGTTTTTTATCACCCAAGAAGCTCAATCGAGCCATTGTTTTTTCCACCCAGACATCCCCTCTTTCGCTAAAAAATGTAATCCACGGTTTCACCCAATATTTAATACCAGAATGATTCATATATATTAAAATAGGATATCCAGTAATATAATGATGAAATGTGTTAATAACATAAACAACAACCAATAACTCTTTGTTGTCACTATATGATTTAGTTATGTTGGCATCAAGTTTTTGATAATATAGTAAATAACATAAGGTATTTTTCCTTCTTCTTTCCCAAGTACTACTACTATGGTTGTGTTTGATGCATTACAGGATATGTGGAATAGAATTTTCCAATTAGGACCTCATAATACTGGTGTTATTGAAAGTAGTTCTTTTAATTCTGCAAAGGAATTATCACATTTATCAGTCCTAATAAATTCCACATTTTCTCTTAATACACATAATGGTGTTGCAATTTTTGAAAAATGTGTTATAAACCTTTGATAATAACCAACATAGCCAAGGAAAATATGTACCTCTTTTGGTCTCTAGGGAGCAATAATTGTGAGGATTACCTCAATTTGTCCTGAGTCCACCTGGATGCTTGTGATAAAGATAAAATTTCTCGAAACAATGCTTTATGTCATTAGAATATCACAATTTTTGTGGATGAGGAATTTCTCTAGGTTACTCAAGGCTTCTTCTAATTCATAACCAGAATGTATGAAAATTTCCATGTAGATTTCAATTCCATCATTAAATAAATCAGAGAATATACCCAAAATTGTTCTTTGAAAAGTTATGGTTGCATTGCAAAGGTTAAATGGGAACTTGGCATGAAAACATTCCCCATGGGAACGTAAATTTAGTTCTATCTTCATCAATTGGATCTAATTATATCCAATGAATCCATCGGGAAAAGGAAAAAATATTTATTTCCACAAATATCAAGGACTTGATTGATAAATGGAAGAGGGAAGTGGTATTTTTATGTAGCCTTATACGATTCCCTATAATATAAACAAATGAATCACTTTCCATTCTTCTTAGCAATGAAAATGAGTGGTGAGACCCATTGAATATCTAATATAGGATATATAAAATTAACATAAAGAAATTTATGAAGTTCATGCTAAACTATATACTTAAGGTGTGGCTTCAACCCTCTTTGAGGTTGATGGATAGAGCAAGCATATTTCTCTATATAAATATGGTGAATACATAATACATGATCAATACCCTTCATATCTATGTAATCCTAGGAAAAATATTGTTTATGCTTTTGGAGAACTTGTATCAGTCATTCTCATTGAAAATCATTAAGATTGGAATTGATGTTTAATGTTTTACTAGGCTCAATTTCAATTTTAATTCTATTTTGAACAACTATTTTAAGGATATGATATCTAGTGGGATCCTTCATAGGGTTAGCTTGAGCTTAATTTTCCACTAAAACTTTAAGCATTCGACAAGATGGATTTTATACTATAGACGGGTGAATAATGAAGCTATTAATGGTATCATCCTTAATATGTTGTTTAAAAGTAAGGTATTTTTCAATAGTTAAGACAGGATGCAACTTCTTCTTTCACAATTAAGAGAGAACCACATCAAGTTACCAGATTCTATGGTAGGTTTAGCAGGTGGATAAATAGTAACGATCTTAATCGTTGTTCCCTGAACAATCACCATATTTTTAATATGACATCCAATATAAGCATTGGCGATAGTAATCCAGGCCGTACCTAGGATAAGGGGATGTTTTTCTAGCTTGTCTTTAGCATTAAGAACTAAGAAATTGGAAGGGTACTCCCAAGATTACATCGAAATAATTACAACTTCAAGAATTTTGTATAGTTTAACTATATATCTATCAGCTAATTCTAGCATAGTAGGGGCTAATCTTAACTCATGTAGTCCAAGAAAAACACAAGGCTTCAATGTAATAAAATTAATAGCAACTCCCAAATCTACCAAAGTATTCAAAAAAATGATACCCTATACTTTTACAGTGACTAAAATATTTCCATGGTCTTCATATTTAATAGGAATATGTTCTCCTAGAATTAAATGAGATGTTTTCCCATTTACATGCTTAGTGTGAGGATCCTTAGGATTCCTCTTAGGTCTCTTGACACACAATTCCT
Source organism: Pinus taeda (assembly GCA_000404065.3). Classification (NCBI taxonomy): domain Eukaryota; kingdom Viridiplantae; phylum Streptophyta; class Pinopsida; order Pinales; family Pinaceae; genus Pinus; species Pinus taeda. Next base: position 25,541 of record APFE030056846.1, read on the forward strand.
TAATAGCTTTTACATAAATAGGCGTGTCTTTGATAGCCTATTACAGAGGAGTATCAACACACATATTTCATAATTCCCCTACTAAATCAAATTTGGGTTATATCAATTGTTTTATTAGAGTCAATCTTTGAAATGGGGGAGAAATAGCTATAAAATTAGTTAAATTTCGGTTTCTAGTAGGTTCAACAGGTGAATCTAATGTTGGTGGTAAGGATGACTCTGACCCACTATAGGGTGTAGCTGATGAAAATTTTTCAAGTTGAGTTTTCGTTGCTCTTTATTACACCTTTCATTTTATGATCACTTGGAAATTCTTGGAGAATTTTCTGCAAATATTGTATGCCATAATATCAACTATATTTCATTGCCTTCTTAAGGGGGAAGGTAATAATTATAAGTATCTAATATTTATATGAGTTGAAAGAGTCTATTATTTGGATTGAGATTTAGTTTTGCAGGGAGTTACGGGTGTAATGGGGGTGAAGTATTCCAGGGTAATTGGATTTGTGGTTGGAATGGTTGTAATTTTTATGGTGTTGTGATTGTGGTAACAAACCTAGAGATTGATTTGTTGGAGCAGGAGGGTGTTGCTAATTTTGAGGCCATGTTGACCCTGAGTGGCCTGATTTGTCGACTAGGAAGGATATTGTGTCTATTTTGGACTTTTCCAAGGTGGTCCAAAATATTGTGAGTTTTTCCAAGGGGATCCAAGGTATCGTTGGGTTGACTAGGAGGGTCAAGGGTATTGTTGATTCTGCTAAGATGGTCTAGGGTATTTTTTCTAATTATATTGACCATTAAAAAACATAGAAGGATCTTGGTCCATACTTGGAGGATGACATTTCCATTATTGTTGTTGAGTTACAAGGTACACTGGGTTCTCTTCCTCCCTAACCTCCTTGTAGATATCCTTTAATCCTTGCAGGCATGGAAAATGAACGATTGAATGATGTTTTGCACAGACTGCAAAAAAATAAATCACATCTAATGATCATTCCTTATGACCATCTTTCTGGTGAAAACAAGGACAAAATATTGTTAATGCTTGTGCCATATTTGCATGTTTTTTTAACCCACAAGACATCCAACTATGTAGAATATCAACTTTTAAATCTTCTAATAAATAACTAATTTCTTCGTGAGTAACTCCCCCGCCAGTATTTCTTCTAGTTTTTCTCAAGGGGTCTTATATTCCATGCTTTCTCCTTGTACTTCCCTGGGAACACTTGATACACAACTTAATAATATCACGATACTCTTCGTTAGAAATATCTCCTGATCCCAATAAATTAAGTGTTTCTAACCATTCATATTTCATTCCTCTAATAAGGATATATTTCCATACTTCTTTTGGGAAGAGTAGTAAATGGTGACCTCTCTAGGTTATATCGAAAACTTTCTATGAACTCTTATAAACTATCATCCTATTTGTAAGCCATCTCAGGTGTTTCTTCTCTGAAGTCCCTCGACTGACATTAGTCCTTGTATGTTTTGAGAAAAGCTTCCTTCATTTCATCATAAGAATTAGTGGTACAACCTCATGACCCCACAAACCATTGTAAAGCTTCCCCCTTCAAGGTAGAAGGAAATAAATTTAATTTATGTTGATTGGTGGTATAATCATGCCCTCTATACAAAACATCAAATTTGAACAGGTATGCGTCTAGATATTTTGAAGCCAATGTATGGAAATTCAGAAGACTAGGGTCAATGGTATCACTTTTGTAGGTGCATTTTCCTACGAGTCAATAATAGTAAATTCTATTGTTGAAGTTTTTGTGTCTAATTGATTCACATGTCCCACCATTTAGTTAAAAAAATTACAATACCCTTCTGGGATCTCAAAGTCAAAAGGTACTAATTGATAAGGACCAGTGTAGTGTTGAGATACTTGTTCTGACTCTGAGGGAATATTTCTAAGCCTCACAACACTACCTAAGTTAGGGATTGCAATCCCTTCCCTCTATATTGGTGTTGTAGGAGGATCTCATTGAAATGTTTGAAAGTTTGAGTCACTTGTTTCACCTCCTCTTCTAAAATTATAAGTGTCCCTCACTCTTATTATGAATTTTTGGATTTTCTATTGATGAGGATTTAAAAATATCTTCTCCTTTTCCTATCGACCCTGAAATTCTATCATGAATCTCAATTTCCACTACAACAAAGGATTTTTCCATGGGAGTAATAAAAAGGTAAATCCTTTTATGGATACTAGTTAAGGGCCCATTGAAGCTTTAGATTCCACTTTCCGTATGCTATCATCCATAATGGTTGGTCTCCCAAGGCTAGATTAGCCTTTGGTTTTTTTACTCACAAGGGTGGTATTTGGATTCATTTCCTTTCTATTTTCACATATATTTCCTGTTTTAGTCATGCACATTTTATGACCTAAAACTACCAATAGAGGGCAAAATCAACCACAAGCTTATCTAGGATGTGTGAACATGTTTTTACCTTTTGTCTTTAATATCAAACCCTCTTTGAGTCAGGTATGGATCTACAAATGGCTATTAGTATCGTAGTATCATTTTCATAGCCTCCTTGACAATGATGCAAAAATGTTGGGGATTTTAATTGCTTAAATCAAGCAAATAATTACATAAACCGATGAAGCATTTTTTTTATTTCAAGGAAGTAAGAAAATATATGCAGGTAACTACCAAAGACTAATACTAGTGCTACATGAAATGATATAAGGTCTAATATTTCTATTAAAGGAAAACCAGTCTTATCCTCACCCTTACAAAATTTTGAATCTAGCAGGACGTAAAATAAAGAAGGTAAAATGTAGAGAATCAAATGATAATACTAGCAATAAACTCTATGTCTAAACTGAATGAAAACCTTGCTTGTAGAAGTGAAATTTGAGTGCAAAACTAATCAATCACACTACTTCAAATAAGAGATCAATCAAGGAACAACATATGAAAGCCTCAATCCTAATATAATATGCTTTCATCTATTTAACTATTGTGTGATAAACCAACAACTATAACTAAGTAACAATAATATTTTAAGAAACAATAATAAGGAACTAAGGAAACAACAATTACAAGTCCAAAGAAACAACTATGAAGAAATGACACAATAAACTGAATCACTATTAAATTTGCATGATATAAATCGAAAACACAAAAACTATTTACCAGACAGATGAACAAACAAGAACTAATTAGGAAGTAACAACACAAGACTATGTTGATGTATTTTACATAACAAAGACAACACTTCATCTAGGGGACCAAACCCAAATTACCTAGGAGTCAATCTACCCTTAAAAGAAACTTATATCAAAATAGGAGTAAGCAAGAATTGAATTTAAATAATATATATTTGAATTAAAATTATTTAGAAAGTAATTACAATCGGAACTTAGTTCACATCTCTATCTCAATTTTAACATTTTTTTATCTTCTATCTAGAGGCCATTTCCTCTGTTTATTTATTACAAAATTAGACTGCAATAGAATGTTGTGAAATGAGGAATTTCCTAAGAATCAAAGATTCTTGGGAAATTATTTCTAAATTAAGATAAATCTTTTACCTTTGACAAAGAGACCCAAAGCCTTCCTCTGCAACTAACTACTTATTATAGGAACACATCCTACTTGGATCAACCAAGAATTGTCTCAAATGCAACTACCTTGCATCCACTTTTGAAATCCTTGTTTATAGCAAAGTCTTGTTCCATGAATCATTAGCTCAATTATAGGTAAATCAACCTTGTTCTTTTCATTAAAACGTATTTTCATAAATAAATGAGTTTTTCCAAGGTTTGGATCATAACGAGAAAAATAATATAAATGCAGACAAAAAAAGACAACAAATCGATATAAGAGCTAAAGAGTTAAATAGAAGAAATGAAGAAATTACAAGGCCAAATGCTATTTATTCCATAGGAATGGGTTCATTACATAGACATAGTGAGGATAGTAAAGTATGAGCCTAGGCCTGTAGGTACTGATGAATTTAGAGTCTAGTTTTGATTCTTAGGTCATTAGATGAGGCAATTCAACCCTTATTAAATTGATCTCCTTGAAAATGATAAAGAGTAGAAGCATATGGATGGAATCACCTTCCACAAGAGAGTATTATGTTATCATCACTCTTTCTATAGAAGAAACAGGAAATGCATCACTCCTTGTCACTAGACAATTAGAAATGAGGCTTTTAATGATGTATCCTTAGGGAAGAAAATTGTCATTTCAACATGGTGACATATGTAGGTCTCTCACAATAACTATCAAGGTCGAAAATAAGGCTATAATATATGCATAGTAATATGTGAGGTTATAAGAAAAATTGATGGTTGAAACACATTACAATACTGCAACACCTATGGTGTCACAAGAAAGGAGTATACATTAGGCGAACTTTGAGGTAAAAACTGGAACTAAAAATGAAAACTATACTAAAAAAATTAACTTTAAAACAATGAATAGGATTAAAGATGAGGATGTCATCCCCGTAAGTAAACATTTTTGCAGAGGAAATAAGAAACCTATTTTTTTAATCATATTTTTGAATTATATCCTTATAGGTTTACTCAAATTTCAAGTGTGGACACTCTTTGGATGTGGAATTAGGTTACTCATCTAATAAATATTCACCTTGCATAGTTTTGAGTAGACCCCCTCCAAGAAAAATAAAATTAGATTAAAATATCATGTCTCATTTTCTTAATATGGGTCTACTCAAAAGTATGTAGAGTAGGTACTCATTTGATGCATAATATAATTCCACATGCAAGGAGTGCCCACACTTAAAATTTGAGTAAAGCTATAAGGAGATAACGTAAAAGTACAATTGAAAAAAGTAGTTTTCTTTCTTTTGTGTTAAAAGTTCATAAATTATTAGTTTATTATTTTCATTAGGAGGCCTATTTTAACCTCATAATTGAACTAATGAGAAAAAGGAACCATTTAAGACCTACATGCACTCATCAACCAATCATATAGATCATCCTTAAGTTAGAAATACTCGTGCTTGGTACAAGAGATAACAGACATGGCCACCAATACAATACACTGTACATCCATGATGTGGCATTATGGATCCATTACATTAACAAAGAAATCATAGATACACACAAATACAATATGGATCCATGGAACATCATACATTAAGAAGACAATGGGAATGAATGAGAGTTCCCTAAGTGGTATTCAAATTACATATCATAATGAAATACTCTATTGTAACTTGGGAGGGACAATGTGAATGAGTGATAAGCTTCCAATCCCAAGGTATTAGCCCCAACCTGAACGTTTCAAATCTACATCATGCAAATAGATGAACTAATATTGAGAATGGTAGAAACCATCTGATTATTGATCATTGCGGTATAATATTAATAGATGAGGATACACACTAATGATGAAAATGAGCCTAAGGTACGTAGCACAATCTAATGAATGTGAATAAAATAGTTGATTTTGAAAATGTAAATATTTAATCAATGAACAATGAATGATTTAAACCCATTTTTTATCACGAGAAATATTTCCCCTAATATCTACAAACTCCAAAGTGCTAGCTGGTTTGTAGATGCAATTTCTACATAATGAGTTGATGCTAATAGGAAGAGATCCATAAAATTAGGGCCTTGATGTACCCCTCATCAATCAATATGTAAACAAAACTGAGAGATGATGTGAAGAGATAGAATGACAAGTTACAAATTACATAGGGATGACTAACATGGCAGATTAAGCCTACCTCATTAGATATGAAAGTATTTACAGCACTAACACAAAGGAACCACATGATATCATGAAACAATGCATGTGAAATTTTAATGAGATCCATAATAACTAGAATTATAAAAATCCAATGTAATGCTCATCTATAGGGAACAACTCTTAAGGAAGCTACAATCAGTATTAAGGTAATGATGAAAATAAGTTCCATGTTCAAGGGAGATGAAAGTGACAACTACCACTTTAGGCAAGAGGTTAGGAAGATTCATTGGACATTAGGTGCATGCATGTATATTTCCTGCCCCACTTATAATAGTACCAATGGCCTCTCAACCACATCCTCCCTTGGGGATGAAAAAATATTTTAGGCGATTAATCCTTTCACTAGTGTTAGTGATAACCTCTATCTAGGTTCACTCGTCGATTTATTTTGGGGTCATAACAACTCAATTAGTGCACCCTATCATTCCCTCTCCTATTGGAATATGAAATATAATACACTATTATATCTTTTAACTAATAAGGATTCCATGGTTATGGGTCATGCCCCTACATGGGATGTTTCCAGATAGTTTAAGGACTACAAACCCATCATGGACATTATATAACCTAGTGAATATGATATATTATTTCATACCCTCTTTTTTTGGATGTCCAACTTTAAGTTTCTTACTATTATACCTTTATTCCATCATCCTACATATATGGCACCAACTATTCCCCTAGTCCTTGTTTCATTAGACCATAGACAATATCGCTTTCTACTAGGTTCCCCCCACTCCTAGTAATTAACAAAACACTAGCCCACATTGCACACTTTTTTGACACCACCATCATACCTTGTGGTGTCTCGTAACCCTATTCATTACTTGATTATAAGCCACATGGCCTCATCAAAATAATCCACTATTGTAGGTTCATCACTTCATTTGGTGAATCCCCTTCAACTTTAGTCTCATTATTTACCTCCCTTGATGGTCACATCAAATTATTCAACGAGTGCCTATTATGAAAACTCACTCTTCCATTTCCTCCAATTGGGGCATGAGAATTTTCCTTTGGGAGTCATTAACACCCACACCCCCACCCTACCAAGTTCCCTGGTAACCACCCTCTTCTGGTGAACCCTAACACATAAAATGTTAGACAATACTACCATATTTTTTTATCCACTGAGATGATATATTTATTTTTCTACTCATTTTATCTTGGAATAAAAATGTGTCCTCCTTTTCATGACCCAACTCCAAATGTTACCTATAGACAAACTCATATAGTTCATGCATCTATGATCCCAACGACATATAGCTTTGTTCCACACATTAGAAACGTGTTCCACACTATAAAAAATATACTTTGGGACCATTTTTATCATCACTTCATGAAATAAAGTATATATACTTTTTGTTACTACAAATCAAGTGTTTTGTCATTAGTACTTTCACTTTGGGTATTCAATTTCATGTGCATAATTCCCTCAAGGGTATCAATGAGGAATCTACTAGTAGGCATTATTATACCCGCCATGTATGAAATTCTTCAATCTACAATCATAAGAACTCCTTTTCCATTCTTTGTATTGCCAAGTATACATCCTCTAGTCGATCCTTAAGGCGTCTTTTCCCAACTATGCATCTAAGTTTAGCCCAATCCTTATGCATTTGGTTTGTTCCAAGTAGGAGTTTCTCCACCCACATGGTTTTCCTTAGTTATTATCAACTTTTATATTATTAACACCCACCTAATCCATCTTGCAAGTTTGGAGCCTATTTGTCTACATATTTGAGAATATGACTTGTCTATTTCTCATCATATCGCTAACTCACCCCTTCAAGATCCTAGTTTTCAATTTTTTTCATCATACTTGATGCACCACCACATTCACATTTGGCATCTCCTCCCCTCATTATCAACATACCATCTATGTAGTTAATCGTGATTCATCCACCCACATGAGACCAACTAATGGGGCTCCCTCTTTTAGCATTAGGAAAGACATTATTTCACTAGGAAAAACATATCCGTGTTTAGACTTTAAAGCCTTAATATTTCATTCATTTAGTAACTATACAATGCTTTTTCAAAGAAAACCCATTTTCCATCACACCACTTTCCCATATTTCTTTCTTTTGGAGGCCATCCTAGTCACCCTTGGTCGAAGCATTCACATAAAAATATTTCTACGCTTTTTTGCCCCCCCATAATGGCCAACTTTCATTTCTCCTAGTCCAACCATTATAATCCAATATTTCACGTGTCTTTCCAATTTTCATCACTTGTAACCAAACATTGACATGTCAAGTTCCATTTCTAACTTTCCTCCTGATTATATATTCTTATCTATCTCATTCCATTTTAGTTGTTACCCTCTACTCATGTATCAATTATGCTCCACCCAAGGGAATTATATAATTTCCACTTAGTCTCTATCAACATCATCCATCATTACTAAAGTTCACTACATCATATTTTCATATTGCTTGTATACAATTTGATTTCTAAGGTTCCTCTTTCCTTATTCATCATGTTTTATTTCGTGTCAACCCTAACTCACACATTACAAGAATGAAATAGTACCATGGTTCTCAATATCCTTCAAAATGATAGATATATGATGCAACAAAGAGATCCATATTTTCTCTATACTTCCATTTCCCTCCTATTGTTCAAATATAGCACCTATTAACATCAAGGTGGGTCTTACCTTATGACAGTTGCAATCTCTAGTTATAGTCGATGACCTTGAACTTTAACAACAAGCCTCAATTGGTAGTTTCAGCATTCTTATTCATGTCAATCTCATGGGTATGTTATTGTTAATTCCATTTTATACTCTCACCATTTCCCCTGGGGATGATGCAAATTTATACTTCAACATACACTATCTAAAAAGCCTTTAGGCATCTCAAACAATATCATTCACCATCTTGTCAAAAATTGTAATTATATTTGTTGTTCATGATCTTGATCATGGTACATTCCTGCCTCATTTATATATAGTAAGTAACTCTTCTTAGGTAACATTGTTTGTTTTCTAGGCAGACCTTCTTTATCCCCTACATTATTTCATTCTCTATTTGGTCTGTGCGTGTGTTTGTGTGTTTGTCATAACATCATTAAATCAATACAAAATCAAGTAAACTATGATATACATAACTATGTATTTTCTCCTAACCCCACACATCATGGGAAGATATTTATCACAAAAAAAAATCACTCATGGGACATGACAAATGATTGCCAAAAATAATGTCATTAAACAACTAAGATAAAGGTTATCTATGAAAATTAAATCAACAACCTAGAATTAGTTTTTAAAACTCTAAATTGGATCCTTTTTTATCCATACAATTCAACATTCATCTTTTACAAGATTAATGTAATTGTCCCTTTCACTTCAACATGGATCCATACAAAGAAATAGTTCATTAACAAATGATGGAGGAAATCATGAATATATCATTATTAGGTATATACCATGTTCAAATAATCCAACCCAGAGTTCTACGACACTTATGGTAAGTACTTTGGAAACTGAAAGGCCCTTATCATATTCATCTCAAACATGGGAAGGCCACAATGAAATTGAGTTCCATTCTTACCATAAAATAGTTTTAGAGAATATTGAAGAAATACTATAGTTATGATCCATGGATGACCATTTAGAGATGAGAAGAGAAGTAATATTATTCTACCCAAATATTTCTAGGAATTTCTCGAAATATGAAGCCATTTCATGCATACTACTTCGTGACAAGATTCCCACCTTTGGAAGAGTTTGCATACTTTGTTATTGGGAAAGAATGGACCAACAAAATAGATAAACAAAGACCTTCCTTAAGGAGATTGAAGAAGGTCCTGCTACTCTTATGTTATTCTCCATTGTGTCTCATTTGGAGGCTATCAATGAATTTCTTCAATAGAAATAAAGAGTTTTATTCCCATTTTAATTTTTCGTTCTTGTATTTTCTTACCTGTATGTTGATTACGACATAGATGGATTTTGTAATTTATGGTTGCATATTTTCCCAACCTTTAATCATCTTTGTAATTTTGTTTGGGCGTAAATTCCTCTTTAACACTTGGGATTTCTTTCAACCTCTTGAATAATTCCCTCCTACAATATCAAATCACATGGTCATTTCATGAGTGTTCTACCAATATTGTGAGTAGGATTTTACATTTGTTTTTCCCTAAAAGTTTCACACATGAAAAACATTTTGATCAATGATATAATTTCTTGATGGAGTTGACTATGTCAATGAATCCACATTGGAAGCTATAATCGGGGGTTATAAATTGTTCCAGATGAATTTTGGGGAATGAAATCCACTATATCTTGAATAGACCGATGAAATTCCCATAACAAGTTATTTTGAAGGGAATTGTTTGGGTAAATAATGCAAATTTTATTGTTTATCATCCTCTCAAAGTTGTGGAATAAGCACATAGAAGACCATGTATTTGTGAGAGAAGGAGGTGTTGTTCCTTGATATGTTCTTAGCTAGGGAACTAATCCAAGGCACCAATGCATTCAGCTGCTGATGTGATCTAAATTTTTACTACTCTTTAAATGATCCCAAGGAAAATATTATGAATTTATTACTATTAAGGGATTTCTCTCAATTATCATCAAAAATAAGTAAATGGAATATTGGAATAAAGGAATAAAAGAAAAACGTCATGAGCATTAAGAATATAAAATTGTTAATTGAAATATCTAGTGTAGAAATTTCACTAAGGAAGTCAATTTAGAAGTCACAATACCTGCTTTTTGAAATTATAAAATTTGACTACAATAGTTAATGAAAAGGGAACAAAGTTGGAAACAAACAAAAACCTTCATAGAATCACTCAATCATATAATTATTGTAAACCCATATGATAATGGAAGTAATACCCAAATATCACTTTCAGATCACTCTCTAGGTTTCTTTACAATTAGGAAAAAGCAAGTAGTAGACAAATATTTGATAAGATGAGATGAAAAAATAACAAATCATAAACATACTATCATAAAAGGAAAGGATGAACCTATCCAAATGATAAAATACTTATCATACTTTATTAGAATATTGAGTTGATATATAGAAAAGTATCAATCCCTTGGTATTGAGTTATCAATTGTTTTTATAAAAATGAAATCCTAATGACTATTAATTACATTTGCAAATTTATAGGATCGAAATTACAAGAATATGAAGCTGTTGAAGACAAAGACTGAAAGGTTTCCACATATCATGCGTGCTCATCTACCAAAAATTGTGATGAATCAGTTATCATGGAAATCGAACAAGATAGTCCTAGATTGGACTTGTGGGGTAATCCAATGTAGCCATTTTCCAGTATGCTATATCCAATTCCATATACCTCACATATGTAAGGATTATGGTAAATAGATTTTTAAGATTCCATAAAATATTAAATTCATCAACTAATTTGTTCACAATAGGTTATCCCTTTAATATATCAGTCATATCTATAAATTTAGAAATTTCATTTATTTCCTTTAGTGATAGTTCTTTATATTATTCCTATCAAATAAGATTTCATTTTTTACCCTAGCAGGTAGGAAAAGCCATCTCTAGCAAATTATTGAACTTATTCAGAAAATACTCTATATTCTTTCCATTATATTTAATTTATTCTATGCTTGTTATGTGCTATTTTTCTTTCTTATGACTTTATTTGTCTCGAGGATAAGTGATGTCCTACACTTAACCTCTAATTCATTCAATTTTTGCTAGGTTTTACAATTGAGTAAGTTCATATTTTTTTTTTTATCCAATTGTTGTTTAATGCCTAGATTATTTAAGCTTTGCTAAATTGATTATTGTGCCTGGTAAGATAATGTGGATTCATTTCTAACTAGTGTAAAATAAATCCATAATTTTTAATATTATATATAATTTGGTCCCATAAATATGTTTTTATCCTATTAAATATTTTTTTCCCACCAACTTATTTTGCGACTGGTGTACTTGTTTTTGTAATTTTGTTTTGTGCTCTTAATATGCCTTTACAATGCCATTTTTTTCAAAAATATACTCATTTAAGATGGGAATTTT
>APFE030056846.1:37406-69939 GCA_000404065.3 Pinus taeda
TCATTTAAGATGGGAATTTTATCATATTTCACAATAAAGGTATTTTCATACCTTCTAGTTCTCCCTCTTTCAAGGTAAAATTTGACAAAGTTTTGGCTATCTCTCCGTTGAAGCCTCAGATTTATGCTTCTTCAACATGGGGGATAATCACCTGGTTTGGACCTTAAGACAAATCCTTTTCCATTTAAAGTGGTGGCTCCGATTGGGAATAATGGGACCAATTTCCCAGGATTGGTTTTAAAATGAGAGTGGGTGGTTTATGAGTGATTTCAATAGAATAATGATAACTCGAATGACCTATTCTATCATTCAAAACTCTAGCTAACTTAATCTAATATAAACCTAGATATTTCTGTGTGATATGCGATCTACAAAGATATCTGGTTGACATGTGATAATAAGGATCAATCATGCAAAACAGAGAGGATAACATATAATATAATTTATTTGACTAAATATTTAGTCAAAGAAATATATAAACTATATTGCATATATGATGATTTATACATGAAAATAAAAAATCTCAGCTAGGCATCATACAATAGTGCAATTAACGCTTAACGGAAAGAATATACCTCATATACAATTCATGAAAATAAAGTGTTGTCACTAATTAAACAGAAATAGAGCTTAATTATGTAAGCTAGAAGTACCATATATGTGAAGTTCTGATCATTTGGAATATGACATAGATCAAATCCTTTCTTTAGATCAAATTATCTTCCAAGTATACAAAAGTGCATCAACAAAGGAAAATAGTCTGATATTTAAAAGAAACGGTCATGTTCCATAATTTCACCAAAGCATTCACAAACCTACAATAGTGCATTCTTTACAAAGTTTTGATAAAATTATGGACCCTTCTCTAAATGCATGAGAAGGATATAAATATTATTCTAACTAATGTTCAAAAATAGATTATACAAATATTTGAGGAGGTTTCAAACAACCTTCCTCCTAACTAGTTAACTAACTCTAAAAATAAACAGCAGCTTGATGAGCAAAAGCTATGATGATGATTTGATGTCTACCAGCTTGTCCTTTAAATCACATATATCGACCATCAGTTTGACTTGAGGAGGTTCCCCAAAATGTGTTCTGACCTGTCCTGTGAAAATCGCATCTGTGAGAGGTGGCAGCATCCACTGAGTTGAATGGAGAGAGCAGTTAAGGGTCATAATTGACTGTGTGGCTTGACGATGTATTTCCATTACAAATCCCAATTGGACTTTTACATATTTGCAATTTCTTCCCTTTGAGTTGTTTCTCTTTCCCTCCATTTGTTTTGCAAGTCATTAAGATCGGGCAGTTCTTTTGGATTTCTTTCTTTCACCAAGTTGGTCGCAAACAAAGTGTGGTTTACTGCTTTCATTATGTTCTTTGACACCCTAGCTACTCTTTCTACTACTAGCTAGGCTTTTTTTATTCTCGTATCCCAATCCGCAAAAGGAATGTCATTGTGTGTCTCCTCGATCTCAAGAAAATTGGCTCTTTTCCCCTGTTCTATTTCTTGCCATTCAATGAGCTCTGAGATTCTTATGTTTAAATCATTAAACTCAGTTATGTGGTCAATCACTTTATCTATTAACTAGACACTAGTGATTAGATAACAAGCAATATGTGACATCTTTTGGTAGAATTGTTCTTTCTGTTTCAAGAGGAGGGAATTCAGTTCCAGTGCCTCTTTGATAAATTCCTCAATTGTAGCAACATACTTCTATCTTTCCATGGCTTGCTGCAAGTCTTGGAGTTGCATGTTTTTGGCCAATATGTCTGCTTCATGGCTTATCTTCAAGACCTCCATGCTCTATTGTAATTGGGACAAGTACTTAGTAGCCTGAGTGTTCACACTTTTCTTCTCTGTTTTGAGTTGTGCAAGTTTCTCTTCCTATTCTCTCAACAAAATAGAGACTTTGGTAGCTTATTCCATGGTGGTTGTTGCATACGCTCATGTATACTATGACAATCTAGTCGAGTTCTCACCTTGGTTGGAAGGAACATCTCTCCAGATTATGTCCATCAGCTCATTTCCAAGTGGGATTTCAGGTGTTTCTACCCTTACCCTTTTCCTCTATCTTCTTACTGCAGCCTTGTGTAGCAGGCTGTAGCAAACATCAAGAGGAGGGATTTCAGTCACTTTTAAGACAATCTCTGATGTGGGCAGAGTAGGGACAATTTCAGTTTACTGAGACGTTGTTGCTTTCTCATCTATTGGCTCATACTCTATATTTTGCTAAATATGGAGAGGCATTTGACACTCCATTATTTCTTAGGTATCTATCATGTTTGGAGTGTCTTGTAGTTTCTTATTAAACTAATGCCAATCCTATTCCAAACTGCTACTTTTGACCTCTGAGCTGATCACTTTAGGGTGGGTGCTCATAACCTATTTCTCAGCTAACTTCTTGATGGATTCTGCTATGTTATCGGTGTCTTGGGCCTTCCCTGTATCCATTGTTTTCTCAGTATTCACATGAGAGTCTCTACAAGAAATAAGTCCTTCACTATTGATAGTCAAACCGGGTGTAGGCTTGTCCTTGATTTTCAACAAGTGCATCATTATTACTTCAAGCATTTTTATTCTAAACTTTTGAAATTTTTCAAAATCTTCAGGATTTAGATTTTCCCTTGCCCATTCAAATGATTGTTTGAAGGATTTAGCTAACTGTAACATGTCTTCTAGTTCATTAGACTCATTTTTATATGGATTGATCTTTACCGCAATAGTGATGTTATATGCTATCTTGTCTAGATCAAATTGACTTTTCAAGAAAGTATGAAGCCTTAGGCCTTCTAGGCTTAATGACTCTTTTACCGTATGATTAAAATTTGCTAAAGAAAAAGAACCACAGCTGATAGGAAAAGATGGCCATAATAACTTCTTTCTTTCTTTGAGAACTTTGGTTTGGCACTTTGCCACGATTTGGTGGGATATTTCGCTTGCTAACAATTTATCAAAAATGTATAAGGGGTGATATTTGGGTCTGTTGTGCTACCAGAAACCATAATTTAGGTGAGCCATTCTTCAACAAAATATTTGCTGACAGATAGAAGGTCTGTAGTGGCTTCTTGGGAAAACCTGGGGGTTCTCTTTTTTGAAAATTAATTAATGCAACGCAAAAATAACAACATGATATATTTTATAGAAATGGGGCATGTAATGGGATTCCAAAATTTTCTTATGGCTGAGATGGATAGGGTAGGGGTCCTGAAAGGTTCATTTCCAACCCATGATTGGAAATTTAGTGCAGAAACAAATGGCCTCCATAATGTAGGCACTAAAATAGATTGGAGGAAGGCTCTCTGGAGAGGAGGATCTCTTCTATCAATATTCGGTGATGATGGTGGCTAGATTATTAGATAGGATGGTGGCCCAATTCATAATGTGGGAATTAACACAAGAATCAATTAGAGGAATCCATTCTATGGAAAAGTTAACATTATTGGGTAACCCATATAGTCAACATAACATAGTACATGCATAGTTGTAGGGGTTTGCCAAAGAGGCTATATGATACATACTCGATTTTTCAAATTTGAATTTGTTCTCCAGTACCCTCCATCCCTGGATCATCTTGAAGGGTTCTTCGTTTTTCTTTGCAAAGTTGGCCACGTAATTATTATCATATATGTCCTAAGGTTCAGGAATGGTACATTTGCTTCAGGTATTCCTGTTTGAATGATCCCATGAGTTCCATTCTCAAATTCCTGAATTTCCTATCCTCGATGGTGAGGTTTTCCACTACCCACCTAATCATCTCAGTGTATGGGAGTATTTTAGCTCTTTCTCCTATCCTGTGAAGGAAAGAACATGCATCATCCTTGAATTCGAGTCCCGAAGGTCTTATCGAGTCAACTGTTGCTCTTGCAACAATAACCTTGGGACGTTCATCCTAAAGCCTATTTTATATGACCTCCCAAGATGTTCTTCCCTCGTCAGCGCTATAGACCGTATCAGACAAAATAGGAGCCATTTCTATAAGCTTGGACTCTACAATGCTCTGCTTCATTTTTGCATCACCTTCCACAATGACATGTCTTTTGTAGCTTTCATGAAATGGATGGGATCTATCAGCGCAGACGGTATTGGGTATTAAGACTTAAAGCTCTTCTGAAATGACTTTAAATCATGGGAAAGGTTCAAGTGATATATTCAGTGTTAACTAGCCATAAGTTGGAAAATTATTACCTCTCCTCGGGCCACTAAACATTTATTACCATGTCAAATCATTCTTTATTATATTAAAACGTAATTATTTCACACCATTACTTCTTTATTCATGCATCATAATATTTAAAATGATGTAATATAACATCTCTTGTTTAAAAGGCGAAATGCATTTGCGATCATCACAATATCGTACTTTGCATATCCTTAATGGATGTCATAGTGTCATGGCTTAATTACTTGTGATCCCTACGAAATGCGATTGCGAAATTGTATGGTGTTTTGAGAGGAATATCGTAGTGGGAGCTTTGATCGCATACCAAAATTTCCTTAAGGTGTTTTAAGGTGTTTATGATGATCACGTGGAAAAATGCGATTTGCGATTTGCAATGAGGATCTTATCTTTGGGCTATTTTCCAAGAGTTTTCAATGGAATTTCTTAAAGTTAGGTTTTATTATTCTAAGACTATTTTTTTTTAAAAAGGATCCCCATTTATATGTTTATATTATCTATTACTATATATATATAATTTTGGGAGGTTGTTACATAGTACAACAATTGGGGATTCACTAGGGAGGACTAGTTATCTTTGATTAGTTTTCTAAAATTTTGAAAACTTTCAAAGTAAGTAAAGTTATAGGGATAGTAATTACAAGAGTTATAAAGTAAACACCGTTTCACTAGAATCATAATCACTTACTCAATCCATTTACTCAACTATTTTACTCGTGTAGTGATAAAAATGCAAATGCTTGCATTAGCCAATAATAAGATTTAAGGTCATATAGTAGGTGTCTTCTACATATTAGTTTTTTAGTGTTTTACTCATTTATCACAAATAGAGCCTCTGTTGCTAGCAAGCATTCATAGCCTTGACAACGTTATCTTTTAACCAACAATGATTCATTGTCCCATCTGAAGCAGTTTTCAAAATTAAAAACAATATTCACTTGCTTTGAATCTCACTTGGATCTTGTCCTTCTTCCTTTTTAATACAATCTTTTCTTTTAGGTTTCTTAAAAGACATTATCTAGGCTTGGTGACCTAAGAATGACAATGTCATTCGTTGTTTGTCACTAAGCTGAAAAAGATGGCTCTTGATGAGACCCCTTGTCCTCTGATTGGTGAGATCATTGGCTATTACCTTATTTTAATATGTAGTTTTGGTAATATCAGTTTAATTATTTCCCTATGATCATGCTAAACAAGTTCGTAATGAGACTTTTTATCTTCTAAGTTTTACATATTTTAGAATTACACTATGAAAAGGAAAATTTTATCAGATGGGGTGCATCACTGGATCTTTTGAGTTTTTTGGATGATAATCAAAGATGTTGGCTTGTTGGGGCCTGACCCAAGTTTGGAGTTAACTAGCCAAACAAATCCCTGTACTACTGGCCCTTTTGGTAATAGTCAGTGGAGAGCGCACTGAGGTCTCACTCGAAGTAGTATGGGGGGGTGCTGGAACTAGGTTTCCACACCTTTGAGATGTCTGAGAGGTTGATTTGATCCAAATGTTGGTCCCTCCGTGCAGGCTACTTCGCATAATTCCCTGGCCTTAGTGCCCTGATATACTTGCCTTTGCAAAATCCTAGGGGCTACCAGGCTTCTGTGTTGCTGGAGCAATGTTCTACACTATTTCCCTATGTCACACCTAAGATCTTACCTATCTTCCTACACCAATTAGTTATCTTCACATAAATAGAAGCCTTATGTTATATTTATTTATACAACACATATATATAGGTTCGTGCAACAAATAAATAGTACACTTGCAATTTATACCCAATACTACATTAAACAGGAAAAGATACATAGAAATATGGTAAACTTCTCTTTGTTAATTCTTCCCATAGTTACAGACATGACCTGCCCTGCACACTCAGCTATAGGGGTCTGTGCACTCAACTGCAGGGGTTTGCGAACTAAGTTGTGGACTACTAGGCCTCTGTGCACTCAACTGCAGAGCCTTCTCCTACTCTACGACCCAAAGACACACTTTACACTTTGACTCAGTCTCTTAGACTCATCATGCTTCTATCCTTCTACTTTCCCATATCCTGTCTTATACTTAGAGCCTCGTTCTATTTATACAATCCCATGGTGTGCAGACCATGGGTAGGTCTATCAAGCCGACACTACATTACAAAAACAAGGGCGGACAACCCTGTGACTCTATTATGACTTCGCGCTCTGTGCCCACAATTCGTGGAGCTTTTATAAAGGACTTGGTCAAAACTTGGGCTTTAAGCCCCAAATCATACCTTGGGGGCATTCCATGCCCAACAAAAGAGTTTTAAGATACTTAGTTGTAGAATGTCCTTACTAGGTTAAAGATTCTTTTCTTGACTGGTAACAAAACATTCATACTTTATAAAGGTAAGGGTTTGTTTAGAGAATAAATGTTTTAAGAAAGATAAAGTTTTTCCAAGGAAATCATGTTTATTTTTGGTACTCAAATGCCCTAATTATTTCTTTAACTTTTACCTACTTATAGAAGTGAAAAACTAGAAATATTCTCAAAGATTTTATTTTGGAAAGCCAAAAGTAAATACTACTTAACCTTTATTTTCCTAAGAATCTTAAAGGTGATATGATACACAATTGGAAGAGGCTATCTTATAAGAAAAGTATTTCTTCAAAATCTGCCCATTAATGGGCAAGGAATCCATATTACCTGACAAGTCCTGTAAAATAAATATTGATTGACCAATTTTCCCAATGATTTGAAAAGTGCCAAGCCATAATCTTTGGAATTTGGTATGTTTACCTTTTTCTTCGCAAGCTTAAGAATTTGAAATTGTCTGACCTAGAGAGAAGAGGATGGGTTTTCATTGATGAATTGCACTAGGGCAAGAGATGGGATTGCTATTTTTGTGGGAAGAACAAATTCTTTTCCATAAAATAAAGCAAAAATGAGAAGAACCAATCGAGGTCTTCTATGTAATTATGTCTATCTTAAGAGAAAATGTCAATGCTTTGTGCCAATTCCTATGATTTTGGTCAATAGTCCTTTTGATAATTCTAATGAGGTTTTTGTTTGTTGATTCTGCTAATCCATTACCTTCTAGATAATAGTTGGTTGAATATTTTAACTTAAAACCTCACTTTAGAGAAAATTTTACCATTGTATTTCCAAAAAAATAAGATGCATTGTCAAACATTAAAGATGAGGGTAAGCCAAACTTGGTAATTATGTACTGATCAATGAAGTCCGTAATTCTTTCTATATTAGCTATCTTTACTGGGATAACTTCTACCCATTTTGTAAAATAATCAATAGTTGTAAGGATGTAGCTATGTTGTTTGGAAGAGTTAGGAACAATCTCACTAATTATGTCTAATCCCCATTGTTTGAATGGTTGTTTGATGTTTACTGGTTGCAAAGGGAATGCTAGCTTCCTTTCTCTTCCGGTTGTAATTTGACAAGTTTCACACTTTATTGCATATTCATGTGTATCCTTAAATATTGTTGGCCAATAATATCCAGCATGTAGGATTTTGTGAGCTGTGGTATTTCCTCTGAAATGTCCTATTTGTCCATCATGTAATTCCTGCATTACCTTTTTAGCTTCAAGTTTTTCTAGGCATCTTAATAATATTGACTCATAATTTTTCCTAAACCATACATTATTGAATAATTCATACTAATTTGATTTCAACCTTAAAGAATGCTTTTTTTATAATTAATATGCATAGGAGCATACCTATTCTTCAAATAAAATTTCAAATTAGCATATTAGGATTGTGTATCATTGAAGATTACCTCTGATATTTTTACTTCATTACCTTGATCTTCTTCTGTCGATAAGTGGGAAGCTCCATTTAACATCCTACAAAAACCTTGTCCCCTAACAATTTTAGCTGGCTAGATTTCTACATCATGTTTTTGACGCACAGTAACCCAATTAGCTCTTTTCTCCCCTACTTCTCTTTGGATTAATAATTGCCTTACCGTAGGGTAAGGTATTACTATCTTTGCATGGGTTTTGAGAAGAAAAGTTCTAAAATGTTTCAAGGTTTTAAATACAAGAAATGCTTGTTTCTCAACAACTGAATAATTTAACTCGGCACCTTGCAAGTTGGAACTAAAAGAAGAGATGGGTGCCTCAACAATTTTAGTGTTCAACTGTTAAAATTGCTGCATATGATGTATCGGATGAGAAAGTATATATTACAAAGGGTTTGAGAAGGTCAGGAGGTGTTAAACAAGGAGCATTAATAATGGTTTTTTTATCAACTCAAATGACTATCTTTCATCTTTGTTCCATTTGAAAATTGCGTTTTTTTCTTATCATTGCTTGGAGGGGTAGGAAAATCTGTGAAAAATGCAGAACAAATCTTTTTACAAAATCAATTTGGCCTAGGAATGATTGTATGGTCTTTTTTATGTGGGAGAGGAATCTTTTCAATCTCTTGGACTCTATCAGGGTCAATGTAAATCCCTTTTTGGAGACTATAAACCCAAGGAGTTTTCCTTTTGGTAAAGAAAAGTAATATTTTTTGGGATTTAAGAAAATGCCATATTTCTTGAATCTTTCAAAAATGTAATCTAGGTCATTTAAATGATTATTTATATCCTTATAATAGACCATGATGTCATCTAAGTAAATAACAATTAATTTATTAATCATACCATTAAAAGCAATACCCATAATACGTTGAAATGTAGCACCTACATTAATAAGTCTGAAAGGCATCTTCTGATAGGCATATGTTCCCCAGATGGTCTGGAATGTTGTCTTTAATCTATCATCTGAATGTACAAGAATTTGATTATATCGTAAAATCCATCTAGAAAAGACATTAATTCGGAACCTACAATTGATTGCAATATCTGCTCCATGGTAGGCAGAGGAAAGTAATCCTTTTGACAATCTTTATTTAGGTTTCTAAAATCAATACAAATCCTAATATCACTGTACTTTTTCCTTATGGGGACCATATTGGATACTCACTTTGAGTGTCTAACAGGGAAGATTATTTTGGCTTTCAAAAGCTTCTTCAATTCAGATTTGATTTGACTCTCAAGGTTTGGGTGAATTTTCCGAAGCCTTTGTTGAACTGGTTTTTCATTCAAAGTCATAGGTATGGTATGTTGAATTATAGACATATCATAGGTCTTGAGATCTGCATAATCTTAGGCAGAGAGACATTTGTATGTTTTCAACAACTTAATAAATGATATGCTTTCTTTAGATGTTAGGCCAAGACCTAGGTTGACGTTTTGAAGTTTTTTAGTTGACCCTAGGGTTACTACTTCAAATCTCAAAGTGGAACATTGAGTTTTGGAGTAAGTAGCTTTCTTGAATCTATCCTCTAAATCTTAGAGATCTTCCATCTTAACTGCAAACTTTGGGATTGAGTTTTGATCTTGATTATGTTTAGTTTGCAGATCATGGTCATGTTCATCTATGATTTGTTCCTCATACGACCCTTCATGTAAGGAAATTAACTATATATGCATCATTATTAAACACTCTCCAATTTGTTACATTACCAGGAATAGATGGCCAAAATATTAACTCTAAAAATATGTCCAGACTAAATTCTTCAGAAGTTATAAGCTTGAATTAGACATTAGAAACTAAATCAACACTTGCGTTTTGAAATTTGGGAACTAAAGAAATGTTAAAAGAAGTGAAATGAGAAGTAAGATTCTGGGCAAGAGATTGATAATGCTTAAGGTGCCCAGACACACAATGAATTGTCTTTCTTACCTGCTTTATGATTATTTCAAAATATCTATAGACTTGCAAATACTTGACATTAAGCCCAATGGATTGATACAATCCTTGGATCAATGCTTCATATTCTACGATATTATTAGTGCAATGAAATTCAAGTCTGTAGGCTAACATGGTTTTCTCTCCTTTTGGGTTGATCAAACTGCACCCTGTGCCTACACTGTCTTCAGATTTGGAACCATCAAAATAAAGAGTCCAAAACAAAGAATTATTTAAAATTTTATCTACTAAATTTACACAATTGGAAGCATCTGTTTGTGAAGATTTTCTATTTGAGATACTATGACACTATCTGGAAAGGGAGATCTCTAAGCATTAAAGGATCCCAAGAATGATTCGGCTCATTAATTTCCAATGATGTTATTGGTGAAGGCAACAGTTTCATTGCTTCCCTCAAGATTAGTGCTTGCGTATTTCATGAACTTTTCTTGGTCTACTCTAATTCAATTTGTTTTACCATTATGTGGCAACCACATGTGAGACCAATCAGTTGTGAAGTAACCATGCAACTTTTCAGAACAGTCACTACTTAGAATCAAACCATAGAATTTTGGGATATCAGCCCCTAGAATATCAATTATTTGTGAAACATTTAGATTAGAGGAAAGCCTAATTGAAACTGATGCTATTTATCCAAGTACTTCAACTTTTGTCCTGTCTAATTGAACTATGTGTACTCCAGATTTTTGAGGTGTAATATTCAACTTGATGGACATGGTCCTTGGCATAATAATTGAAGAGGCGACTGAATAAACAAGGAAATTATTGACATTTCTGTTTAAAATATCATAAGTAAGGAGAAATGGAGGAGTGTGAGAGATAGTTGTATCACCTATCATGACTAAATCTGAAGGATCTACTTTGCTTGAAGATGAGGGGGGTTTTCCCATATCATAAGCAGTTTGAGTAACTACAACAGATGGTAGAGGGGATACAGGAATTGCCTTTAATTCTCTTAATATAATTTTATGTTGTTTCTTGAGTTTAGTGAGTTCGTGCAAAGAAATGTTTGCTCTCATTTTTTTCCTATCTTTGACTATGTTGTATTCCACTGTATCTGAGATTACCAATGTTTTGGAATAATTTGGAGGATTTAGTGGAATAGGGTCAGCTTGACTAGTCTTAGACTTCTTACTTATTGTTTTCTCCTTTACAATAGTAACAATTTTTTGTTTTTGATTTTTGATAGACATATTGGTAGAGTTTTTACTTCTTGTAGTTACTGGCATAGCTTGTGCTTCTTCTTCAGTTGGAAGAATGAAATCCCACATTCCATTTAATTCAACTTCTTCTTATGTTTCAACTTCCTCTTCAGATGGTGAGTCCTATTCTGTGTCTGGATCAGATTCAACATTTGAAATAATATTGGGTGGTTGCAATGCAGAAGAAGGGTTTTGTTTAAGTGAGAAAAAAAGTTTCCTGGGAGCAGAGGATTCTGCAACTTGTTTCTTGATTTCGACCATTTCATTAGACATGTTTTTTAAAACTTTCTAAAGGCCTTCAAGATCGAAAGGGTCCTTTGAAGTTTTCTTTTTGGAATCATCCTTAAATGTTACTTTATTTGACTTCCTTTCCCCTATCTATGATCTCCTTTCTAAAGTAATAATCCTTCTTTCTACAAACAGGGATTCTTTCATGTTTTCTAAAAGGGTAGCCTTAATGGCTCTATCTACAAAATTGCAATATTATAAGGAAGAGAGGATATGTGCCATTCAATTTGTACATCTACTGTAGGATTTGAGGTAGCTGGGATTTTATTTAGTAACTTGTTAAATGTGGAGTTGAAGTCTTTGATCCTTTCATCTAAATTAGCTTTTATGTTAGAAAGATCATTGATTAAGGATGCAATGGTCCTATCATCACCAACTTTTGCAAGAAATAATTCTTGAAAAGTATCCCAATCTCTTATTGAACCTACTAGAAGGGAAAATTATCAAGATCTAGCAGATCCTTAGAAGGTATGCAGGAACAGTCTAAAGACAACATCTTCATGTGAAACTCCATTAAGATTCCTGGCTAACATAAAGTTGTTTAGATGTTCTTCAGTAGGAATACCATCGCCAAGAATGTATTTAGGTAACCATTTTTCTAGGTTTGTTGGGAGAGCACTTGGATTTGCAACCAAAATAGCACTAGGATTTGCCCAAGGTTGAGCAAGTTGATTGGCCATAGCTTGAGTTGGAGATTGAACAGATGGGGCGGCCAGTCCAGAAGTAGTTATAGATGGCAAAGAACTTACTAATTTAATATTACTAATAGCAGTACTAATTGGAGAACTGGATAGTTGAGAAGTTGTGGATTGAGTAGAAGTGAATGAAGAAGTGAAAGGATGGAAAGATGATGTGATCTCACTGGTATTTGATTCAAATCTAGATGAGGTAACTTTCCTACATCGTGGAGAGATGGGAAATTCTAAAGGAGTTACACCAAGCCTTTCACATTGCAATCTAGTTAATGCACTAGTTTATTGTAATAAAGAAGTAACACTTTCTTCAGAAGTTTCAGGCCTCCCTAGATTTTCGGCAGAAATGGATATTTGTTCTAATTTATGTATCAGAGAATGGACATCAGGACACTTGGGAGTGTAATCTAGAGAAATTGGTTATCTTACTACTTCAGGAGATGAGGGAGATGTTTCTACACGTCATATTTCTGATTAGGATATTTTGAACCAGATCTAGAAGGTGTAGATGCTGTGAAGGGGTTTTGACTCTTATGAATGTTTTTCGATTGATATTTAGGTTTATATGCCATTCACAGTGGGATGGCCCTCCTTCTAGTGCCAAAATGTTGAAGCCTCAGATTTCTACTGCTCCAACATGGGGGACAACCACCAGTCTGGACCTTAAGATGACTCCTTTTCTGTTTAAAGTGGTGGCTCTGACTAGAGATCATGGGACCAATTTCCTAGTATGGGTTTTAAAATGAGAGTGGGTGGTTTACAAGTCATTGCAATAGAATAATGATAACTTGAATGACCTATCCTATCATGAAAATCTCTAGCTAACTTAATCTAATATAAACCCGGGTATTTCTGTGTGATATGCGATCTACAAAGATATCTGCTTGACATGTGATAACAAAGATCAATCACACATAAAACATAGATGATAACATATAAAGTAATTTCTTTGACTAAATAGTTAGTCAAATAAATATATAAACTATATCGCATATATGATGATTTATAAACGAAAATAAACAATCTTAGCTAGGCATCATAAAATAGTGCAATTAATGCTTAACAGAAAGAATACACCTCATATACAATTCATGAAAATAAAGTCTTGTCACTAATTAAATAGAAATAGAGCTTAATTATATAAGATAGAAGTGCCATATATGTACAATTCTGCTCATTTGACTAATGACATAGATCAACTCCTTTCTTTAGATCAAATTATCTTCTAAGTATACACAAGTGCATCAAGAAAGGAAAGTAGTCTGATATTTAAAAGAAATAATCATGTTCCATAATTTCACCAAAGAATTCACAAACTTACAATAGTGAATTCTTTGCAAATTTTTTTGATAAAATTCTGGACCGTTCTCTAAATGCATGAGAAGGGTATAAATACTATTCTAAATCATGTTCAAAAATATATTATACAAAATGTCGAGGAGGTTTCAAACAACCTTCCTCCTAACTAGTTAACTAACTCTAAAAATAAATAGTGGCTTGATGAGTAGAGGCTATGATGATGATTTGTTTTCTGTCAATTTGTCCTTTAAATCACATATATCTGCCATCATTTTGACTTGAGGAGGTTCCCCAAAATGTGTTCTGACCTATCCTGCGAAAATCGCATCTCTGAGACGTGGTAGCATCCGCTGAGTTGAATAGAGACAGAAGTTAAGGATCATGATTCAATTTTGTGGCTTGATGAGTTATTCCCAATACGACTCCCAATCGTTCTTTGCCAACTTTTTGATTGATTCCCTTTGAGTTTCTGCTCTTTCCCTCCATCTGTTATGCAATTAATTAAATCAAGCAATTCTTTCATATTTCTTTCTTTCACCAAGTTGGTGGAAAATGGAGTGTGTTTTACTGCTTTGATTATGGTCTTCGACACCCTAGCTACTCTTGCTACTTCTAGCTCATCTTGTTTGATTCTCACATCCCAATCCATGAAAATAATGTTCTTGTGTGTCTCCTCCATCTCAAGCAAATTGGCTCTTCTCCCCTCTTTTGTTTCTTTCCACTCAATGAACTCTAAGATTCTTGTGCTTAAATCAGTAAAATTAGTTCTCTGGGCAATCGATTTATCTGTTAGCTAGTCACTAGTGATCAGATAAGGAGCGATATGTGACGTATTTTGGTGGAATTTTTCTTGCTCTTTCAACAAGAGGGAATTTAGCTCCAATGCCTCTTTGACGAATTCCTTGATAGTAGGAACATCCTTGTATCTTTCCATGGATTGATGCAAGTCTTGGAGCTGCATGTTTTCAGTTGATATGTCTGCTTCATGGTTTATCTTCAAGACCTCCATGCTCTGTTGCAATTGGACCAACTTCTCAGCAGCATGCGTGTTCACACTTGCCTTCTCTATTTTGAGCTACTGCTCGCACTATGCAATTTTCTCTTCCTTTTCTCTCAACAGAATAGAGACTTTAGTAGCTTTGACCATAGCGGTCATTATATACGTTCCTATAAATTGTGACAATCTAGTCAAGTTTTTAGATGGGTTGGAAGGAACATCTCTCTAGACTATGTCCACTCAGCTCATTTCAAAGTGGGAGCTCAGGTGTTTCTACACTTCTCCTTTTTCTCTATATTGTTACTATAGCCTTGTATAGCGGGTTGTAGAAAAGAGGAGGGATTTCGGTCACTTTTAAGACAATCTCTAATGTGGGTAGAACAGGGATAATTTCATTCTACTGACACGTTGTCTCTTGCTCATCTATTGGCTCAAACTGTGTATTTTCCTGAATATGCTGAGGATTTTGACACTTCATTGTTTCTTGGGTATTTGTCGTGTTGGGAGTGTCTTCTAGTTTCTTTAAAATGATCCCACTCCTATTCCAAATTGCCACTTTTGACCTTCGAACTAATCTCTTTAGGTGGGGTGCTCATAGCCCATTTCTCTATTGACTTCCTGCTAGATTCTACTGTGTTATTAGTGTCTTGGGCCTTCCCTTTATCCATTGTTTTCTCAGTATTCACCAGAGATTCTATGTAAGAACTAGGCCCTTCATTATTGACAGTCACACTGGGTGCAGGCTTGTCCTCGATTTTCAACAAATGCATCGGGATTGCTTCGAGCCTTTTGCTTCTGAACTCCTGAAAGTTTTCAAAATCTTCAAGACTCAGATTTTCCCTTGCCCATTCAAATGATTGTTCAAAGGATTCAACTGACTGTAATAGGTCTTCTGGATCATTAGCCTTATGGTTATATGGCTTGATATTTACCACAGTAGTGATGTTATAAGTTATCTTGTCTAGCTCAAATTGCCTTTTTGTCAAAGTATGAAGCCTGAGGTCTTTCAAGCTTACTAACTCCTTTACCACATGATTAAAATTTGCTAAAGAAAAAGAACCGTACCTGATAGGAAAAGATGGCCATAATAACTTCTTGCTTTCTTTGAGAAATTTGGCCAGGCCCTTTCCGACATTTTGGTGGTCTATTTCTCTTACTAACAATTTATCAGAAACATACAAGGGGAGGACATGTGGGTCTGCTGTGCTGCCAAAAACCCTAATGTAGTTGAACCATTCTTCAACAAAATATTTGCTGAGAGCAAGAAGGTCTGTAGCGGCTTCTTAGCAAAACCTGGGGGATTTATTTTTGAAAATTAATTGATCCAGCAAAAAAATAACAACATGAAATATTTTATAGAAATGAGGAATATAATGGGATTCCCAAATTTGCTTATGGATGAGATGGATAGGGTAGGGGTCCTACAATCTCCATTTCCAACCCATGATTGGAAATTTAGTGTAGAAAAAAATGGCGTCCAGAATGTAGGCACTAAAATAGAATGGAAGAAGGTTCTCTAGAGAGGAGGATCTCTTTTGTCAATATTTGGTGATGATGGTGGCCAGATTATCAGAGAGGAAAGTGGCCCAATTCATAATGTGGGAATTGACACAGGCATCAATCAGAGGAATCCATTGTATGGAAAATTTAGCATTATTGGGTAACCTGCATAGTCTACATAACATAGCATCTGCATAGTTGTAGGGGTTTCCAAAGAGGCTATAGGATTCATACCTAATTTTTCAAATTTGAATTTGTTCTCTAGTACCCTCCATCCGTCGATCATATTGAAGAGTTCCTAATTTTCTTCATGGAGTTGACCACGTAATTCTTATCATATATGTCTTGAGGGTTAGGAATATGGTAAATTTGCTTGAGGTATTCCACTTTGAACAATCCCAAGAGTTCCATTCTTGAATTCCTGAATTTCCTATCCTTGGTGGTAGACTATTCTCCAATAAGTTACTATCCTCAGTTGTAGACTATTCTTGACCAACCTTGGGAATTGCGTAATTAATTGGAGGAAAATTCTGAAATAATAGGGACCTAATTCTTTTGTAATTGCATAAGGAAATAGGGGTTCAAGATGAGGCATAATTTGAGTAAGATTTTGTTAGAGCTTCTCATTGATCAGATATATAGGTTATTCACTTGTAGGTTGTGCTTAGAGAGAGCAAGAAATTGTAATACATCTCTATTCATATGATTTAATACAAGTAGGATTAATGGGGTTTTAGTAGTTTCTTTCCCTTGGAAAATTACTATGCATGTGTGTTATTTTGTATTGCATGTATGAGATTATTTTTCTAAATTTTGGAATAAATTCCACATATTAGTAGAGTAGGATTATGTCTCTTGATTTTAGATCGAATATCTTGAGCAGTTGTAATTATACATGGTATCAGAGTAGGATTCACATTAGAACAGGAATTTTGAAGTTGTTCCTCAAGAGGTTCAAATTTTCAGCTTTAGTGTTGCAAGATTTCTTCAATGTTGAGAAGATGACCCTCAATAGGTTGCGATTAGAGTATAAATTGGAAGGTAGCTCTAATTTCATTACATGGGAGGATCGCATGGAGGAGGTGCTAGATGAAAATGGTTTGCTAGAATATGTCAAGATTGATATTACGAAACCATATGCATTCGATGCATAGAATATAGCCCAGTTGAAGAAAGATGTAGCCAAGACGATGAGAAAAATATTGGAGGGAGTGAGGGACCACATTGTGTCAAATCTCCATGGAAAGCAAACTCCTTTCGCAATGTGGAAGAAACTAATAAATTTTTCTGAGAATAAAAATGATTGTAGAAAATTGGCCCTCAAAGTCAAACTTCAAAAAATTAAAATGGAGAAGGATGATACTATTTCGTAGTATCTGAACAAATTTACACAATTTCAAGATGAGTTTGGACGGGTTGGTGTTACCATTACAGAAGAGGAGCTAGTAATCCTAGCTCTTCTAAGCCTTCCAAAATATCGGCATAGCAACCAGGACTCGGTAAATGGAAGGGAAATTTTACCAAAGTGGGAAAGTTTATGGCCCCACTTGGTATAAGAAGAGTTCAAGAGAAATAACCAATATGGAACTTCATCCGAAGAAGAGGACGAAGAAAGTTTTGCATTGGTTGAAAAGGGAAATAAGGGAGAAAGGAAGAAATCTCAAACCAAATGAGAATCCAGCCAAGGGGAAAGAAGAAATACTTGTCCAAAATTAAATGCTTCAATTGTCATGAATTCAGGCACTATGCTACAAAGTGTCCACACAAAAATTATAGCAACAAGAACTCAAGAGGAGTGGTAGGTGAGGCATTCACTTCACAGTTTGAGCTAGACTTCACCCTTATCACATGCATGGCCAGCTCTATGACGGGAAATGTGTGATACTTGGATTATGGTGCCTCGTTTCACATGACAGGGTGTAGAGAGTTTTTTAGTGACTTCGAGGAGAATGATGTTCAGGTGCATATGGATCTGGGGGAAGACAAATGGTACAATGCCACTGGGATTGGTATAGTAACCTTTAAGAGGAATTCTGGATCCCCTGTTCACCTCAAAGATGTCATGTTTTCTCTAGGCCTAAAGAAGAACCTCATCTCTACAACAGTTTTGGAATGTTGTGGCTATGATGTGATCTTCAGTAAGGCGAAATCATTCCTGAGAACATAGCCATTAGACAGGTGAAACAAATCAGGGTATCTAGAAGATTGCATTGCATTAAGCAGTAAGCTAGAGAAAATGAAAATTTACGATGTCAGTGAAATTTGGCATGGGATATTGGGTCATTTGCATCATGGTGCCCTAACAATTATGCAGCAAATAACCAATCGCCTCCCTAAGGATAACTTAAGCAACAAGATGTCTACAAAGGTTGTACCTTGGGGAAGTATGTGAAATCCACATTCCATGATCGAGACAACAAAGCAAATGCAGTCTTGGAAAGAGCCCAATTTGATGTTTATGGACCTTTATTGACAGCCTCCACTACCAGAGATAAGTATTTTATTATTTTTATTGATGATTTCTTAAGGAAGTGTTGGATCTTCTTCATGTGAAAGAAGGATGAGACATTCTCAAAGTTTGTAGAATTCAAGGCACTAGTTGAGATAGAGACTAAAAATAAGGTGATGGCTCTTAGGAGAGACGATGGAAGTGAGCATGTTTTGAATGACTTCAAGTATTCAAAGTGAGATGAGAACACCCCACAACCTACAAAAGAATGGGGTAGTTGAGAGAATGAATCAAAGCATTGTTGGAGCTGCCAGAGATATGCTAGAAGAACAAGGCCTACCACTACATTTGTGGGCAAAGGCATGTAACACAACTATCTACTTATAGAACCAAATTCCTCATCGGATTCTTGGTATCATTACAATGGAGGAATATTTCTCGAGGATAAATTCGTATGTGTCCCACTTTAGGATTTTGGAGCCTCTATTTATTTCCATGTCTCCAAAGATTTGAGGAAGAATCTTGAGCCAACAACAAAGTAGGGATTTCTGTGGGTTAGACCTAAATTCCACACAATTACTGGGTGTACTTACCTTCCCTCAGAATGATAGTTGTACGAAGGGATGTAAATGTTAGGATTATGGCCAATATGTTGTTGTGATGACATGATGTTTATGTAGAGTGATACAAATTCTACAGGTGATATAGACAAAGCAATGTCAGTTCATAGATACATGGATGGTAAAGTTAAAGATTGAGAAAGTATACCTGGGTCCTAAGAAGCAAGGTCACATACATACATAGGTATTGTGAAGAAAAGTCACACAAAGAATCTACACCATGATAATATGGATACCAAAGGTCTTTATCATGGTATTGGCCCATAATAATGGGAGCTAAAATGATTATTTGATCTCATAAAAGAATACCAACAACATTACTAAGGGATTGGCCTAAGATATTGGCTAAGGCTAAAACTATATAAGGAGATGGAGATCAAGGTGTTAGGTGTGTAAATTATGGGCTATACAAGAGTAATAAGACCTGAAATAGTTGTGCACTAGAGAGCATGGATATGACTCAAATCTGATAGATCTGAAATGAATACATATTGCTTGATCTATTTATGTTTCAATAGATATATTATTATGGTATGAATCTACGTAGAATGGTATTTGTTTCTAACAATATGTATGCTACGATTTGGGTTTAATAGACATTGTGTTATGAAACAAAATTATAATTCAATGATTTCATATGTATACTTTGGATTTCCTCTAAATGATCATGTCCATACGTGGATCTGTCTCTACAGGGTCACATATAAATTTGATGAATTTATACTATATGTTGGGATCTATACATGGGTGTTATGTATGGTAAGCATGTACTTATGAAAAAATTGCTTGTGGAAGTTACATATACTAACTAGGGTTTGAACTGATGATTGATGCTTACAGTTGATGATTTCTGGTTTATTTGTTGTTTTCTGTCAATGATGTCTCTATCATGATAATATTTGTTTAAAAGTATTGGTTAGGTTGAATTAGTTATGGAATCGAATGTTGATTAGTGATGATGCTATATTGTTGTGGGTAGAAATTGGTTCAGTGATATGTGATTGATTCAGAGGTTGTTTCAGTTTTATAGTGATTCATATTCAGTTGTTAGTGATTTGAGATCTGTATGTAGGTCTTATACAAGGGAAGCACGTATATATGCTTGTGTGCTTCAAGAAAATGGTGTATACATTCTAATGTATTTCTGATTAGCATTTGGAAGAACATTACACTATTTCTATGATGATGAACAATGTATGGTTCAATATAATGATGAGTTGCTGTACATTAATATGATTTTATCTTTCATATCTATTATGGATTGATTTGACCTTGTTACAATGGTTTATTGAGATTCAATGATTGGTTTGATGGTAATATAGTGATTTCGTTGGTTCATTGTGTGGTTACAGAGTTGTTACTTGTATTGGGGTTAATGCTAGGAGTGGGTCTAGTATGAAAATATGATGAAAGGTGGTCTACAGGTTTGATGTTTGAGTCAGGATCTAGTATGAAATATTATGAAACATAGTCCACAAGAGGAGATGAGGGTTGGAGCCTTCAGTAATAGATTCAAAGCTTGCTTCCAATGGTAGCTGGTAAATTGGTGCAAGGGGTAGGTGCTTTCTTTCGGTAGGAGCCGGAAAAAGAGATGAGGCAGTTGGAGCTCCATTCCAATGGGTGTTAGAGAAGAGAAGCTTGTATCCTTTTGCAGGTGGGTTCTTATGTGCTAGAAAGAGTCTACACTAGAACAAGATTTTAAGATGTTTTCCTTTATAAAATAAGAAGAAAAAGACGACGACAATGGTGGTTTTCTACCACATTGGGTTTCCACCTAAAAATCCTAGTGTCCTTATCTGTTGTTGTGTTCCTTATTTCTGATGATTTATTCTACTCTTTACTGCATACTTATGTCTGATGAAATTAATAATGCATTGGTTAAAGATAAATATGTGATGGAGCATATGAAGAATTGGTTAACTGGATATACGTAGTTGTCTTTCACTTAGGTCACACACATATGTTGGTTGCTTAAATAAGAATAGCATACATAATTCAGAATATGAAATTTGAAAGTTGAAGTGAGTTTAAAATATTGATTCACCGCCCCCGCCCATGAGTATTTTTTCCAAGAATTGGTATCAGAGTAGGTCACTCCAGTTAAATCTTAACTGCTTGAAGTGTATCAAAGTTGATGGGAAAGAAGCAAAAGAAGAAGGTAGCTCAAAGGAATAAGTCAATTCATGATATAAATTACAATGATGCATCTTATGCTATGGCTATATTTGCATTTATGGGTCAAGAGAAATCTACAGCAAAAGAAGAAGTCAAGTTAGAAATAATGGAAAACAAAAATATGTTTATGCTAAGTGATGATAACTAACATAAATGGAAAGAAAAGATGAAGTCTAAGTGAGTGAACCTTGGATATGATGTTTCGAATTTAGTATGTAATGGTTGCATTAAAATTCATCAATTAAGTGAAGAATTGCAAAAGAATAATGTAGCATTAAAGGAAATCATTGGGAACATACTTGATTCAACATTAGGAAAGGTTATTACTATGAAATTTCAAAGGAAGTACGGGATAATCTTCATGTCACTTAAGAAGGAAAAAAAGGGAAGATTGTTCATTAGGAGAAAAATCAGGTAATCTTGCTTCTAAAGATGTTATGTCATATGGAGTTACTAATTCAGAAGATGACAGGTTAGAGGAAATTCTTAATCTTAGAAGAAAACTTGATTTTTCGTTAAGGATAAGTTGCATGCATCTGATAACATGAATCATGTTAAATTTGTAAACATTGTAGTAGAATCTAAGCAATATTGTGAAGGACTCAAAGTTGAGATCATCTCTCTAAGAGAGTAGACAAATGAAGAGCTACTTCAAGTATTTGAAGAACAAGAGAATAGGTTGAAGGAAGAGACTATTGAATTAAAGGAGAAATTGGAAGAAGGAAGAAAGATACCAAAGAATGGAGGTTGAGGTAAAAATTTTAAAAGGTAAATTAGAAGAAAAGGATAAACACTTGAGATTTCAAGATAGTACTAAGATTTTGGATAACGTGCATACTAGCCAAAGGTCTCCTTCCATTAAATTTGGTCTTGGTTTTCATGAATCTATAAAAGGAGAATCTAGTTCACAGGCTTGTGCAAGGATCTTGAAGGATAACAATATGAAATCTGAAATTCCTATTAAAGAGATAAAAAGTCAACCAGATCAACATTGAAGGAATATGAATTTTCAAAAGAAATAATTTTCTCCCAATAATAGAAACATTAATTAATTCTCTTCTCTGATCAACAATGTTGAATGTTTTATATGTCATAATTATGGACATGTTGTAGCCAATTGTAGAAGTAGATTGTTTCAATCTCAAGCAAATAGCCACTTCAAAAGAAGATCATCAACTTCCAAGTACTCAAGTTTGTTTAAGGAATATTTCTTTTCTTGCAACATATTTGGTCACAAAGTTATTGATTGCAATAAAGGAAAATGAAACAGAAATATTGTATTTCCTCCACTCTCTTTCTTGGTCGTATAAGATATTATAATTGTAACAAGTTTGGGGATGTAGAAAAAGAAAGCAAGAAAAATTCAATGGACTACCATACACAACATGGAAAGCAATTAGATAAGATTATTGTTACCAAGAGACCTAAGAAATATGGATCCACCAATTCTTCTCATAATAAGCAGAAAGAAGAATAACATATAAGGTGTGGCCTTACTCTTTTTTCATTTGAACATGAAGATGAATGGTACATAGATATCGTATGCTCTCATCACATGCATAGATATAAGAAAAAGATTGATTATCTCAAGAAAAATAGATATGGTAAGGTGATTTTTGTAAATAGTGCTCTAGCAAAAGTTATGGGAAAAGGTAGGATCAAACTTTATAAGTATGCAAAAGTAGTTGATGCATTATTAGTTCAAGGGCTAAAGAAAAATATTCTAAGTTTATGTCAAATAGCTAAAAATGAACGTATAATTGTATTTACATGAAATAAATGCAATGTTATAGATTAAGAAACGAGAAAGGTTATAGAAATAGGATACATAAATCCAAAAAAATGATATGTGCGAGCAAAGAAAAAATCAAGTAGAAATAAGAGGTATATTTCCTCTCCTTCTTCATATTCAAAGTAAAAGAAGATGGTTCTAGCTAAAGTCTATTTTTCTTAATGCATACCTCTATTAGTGACCGTAGAAGTGAATGTGAGGTATATAATGTCATGGAAAGCAGGTGATGATTATCAAGTCCACAAGATTAGAGATGCATGATCTCAGTAGGAGATATGCATGTGTATCTTGATGTTTGATATTCTTTTGGTGATATTTATGTTACTAACATTGCATCTGATAAAGTAAAAGTGAACAGGAACAGTCAGTACAGTTTTAGGGGGAGATGTGACTATAAAGAATCAACAATTTACTTTTTGTACGTGGATCTCATGAAGGATATTCGCGTATATACACAATTTCTAATCTAGACGGTCACATATGTTTCTCTGAGATAGATATAAGTGGCACAAATTTAGGGAAAGCTTCTCATAGGCTTCCATCATATTATTATTGCCTTTTTGGTTTTGACAGTGATCTATCGTAAACTATTGGTGATGCCTATATGATGCTTAGGAATGATGAAGTTATGAGTTAGTGCAAGTTTTATGCTATTACTATTGGTGAAATGGTTCTTTAATACACTGGTGGATTGGTAAGTTTTACATGATCATAGTTGATGATGAATAGTTGGCATAGGTTCAAGTGGAGCATTTGTTATGCTTCCAACAGTCCATTGTTGGAATTATGGTGTCTTGAGCATTTCTTGTTGCATGTGGGTTTATTGTTGGAATTATGGTGTCTTGAGCATTTCTTGTTGCATGTGGGTTTATGATGAATACATGTCATTGCTTATGTATGGTTGTTACTCTGGTTGTTGCTGAATATACACATGTTACTGTAATGAGTAATCAGTGATGCATGGTTTGCATGAGATGAAGTTATGGATGATGACTCACACTCAGTGAAAATTGGTTATTCCTACTTCATATTGACAAGAATGATATATATGTGTGTGTGTGTGTGTGCGCGCATGCTATAAAGTTGTTGGGTATGTTGTTATAATAAAGGTTCTCTTGGTTTACACCTATGTCGTTGATGCATTTACATGCTACCTTTGGTGTTTGATATTGCTGCTTCAAGATTGTGGCTCTTCTTATGTGTGACAAGAGCATGTTGATCTTGAGGATATGAGATATAGGAGTTGAGTTACCGAGTCACTAATAGAGATTGATTTCATTATCTTATGCTATGATTGGTTGATGATCATGAGTTCATGATTTACTCAATATTGTTGGCATCTCTCATTTATGAAAATATATATAGATATTGTTGTCAATATGTCATGGGTTATCAATGATGGATGATTTGCAGATAGTGATCTTATGGATGATTTATTGAGATACTTTTTGGTGAAGATGTTTATGGTGTAATAATTCTACTTGATACACTTAATGAAGTATATGTTATGGCTCTCCTAGTCTTTGATGGATGCATAGAGATAATATGATGGAATTGTGGATCAACAGATTGATATGTGGAAAAAGCATGTTACATAAATTCAAGAGGATGTTTATTTACATGTTGTTGCTACAATTGATTGGTCATGCTTGGAGACAATGAAAACTTGGTCACAAGTTGATGATATTGGAGCTACATTGTCTTATTTTACATGTTGTTGGCATCAGAGGTTTATGTTGCAGATTCCTATATGGAGAATGATCGTTGTTGATGACTATTATGGTCTTGCTACCTCGTGGTTGAGGTTCTTGTATTAGGTTATAAGTGTCATATATGTATCTTGATGTAAAGGTCATGAAAAATACCCATGTTGTAGTCATTGTAATATTCATTCATGTATGGGCTATTGGGATCAAGTCATGCTTTGTATGTAGTCCCATTATTTTTGGAAATTGATGTAATGTTGGTTCAGATATGTAACCCATTGTATTGGGCAATTGATGTAATCATGAGTCATTGGTCATAGGAAAGGTCATTTTTGGTTGAGTCATAAAGTCTTGTACTCTATTGAATATCTTCAGAAGGTTTAACATATGCTTAGGGGGAGCATTGTGAGTATGTAGTTCTCTTATTTGGTAGATTAGACCTATAGTGATTGTCTCCATAAAGGGGTAGAGAAGTCTTCATTCAACATTGGTCAGCCCTTTTCCCTTTGATTTTAAAAGGGGAGAGAAGCTTGGTGTTTGGAGAAGAATTCTTGGAGAAGCTTGGTAAGAAGTCTTGGTATTTGGAGGTGTGTTTGTAGGTGTTTACAAGTGATTCCCGAACACAAAAGTGTTTTCCATCAAGTCCAAAGGGGTAGACATTTTGCATTATGAAAAATGTGTTGTCCTTGATGGAAACCAACTTGATAAAGATTTCAACATTGTAATAACAGGATGTTTATATAGAGTGATACATATTCTACAGGTGATATGGACAAAGGAATCTTAGTTCAGAGATAGATGGTTGATAAAGGTAAAGGTTGAGAAAGTATATGTTGGTCTTGAGAAGAAAGATCAAATACCTACCTAGGAATTGTGAAGAAAAGTTGCATACATAATCCACACCATGGTAATTTTGATATCAGGGGTCTTTACCATGGTATTGGCCCATTGTAATGGGAGAAACAATGGTTATTTGAGCCCTTCAAAGAATACCAATGACATTACTAAGTGATTGGCCTAAGGTATTGGCTAAGGCGAAAAGTCTACAAGGAGATGGAGATCAAGGTGTTAGGTGTGAAAGTTATGGGTTGTACAAGAGTAATTTGATCTGAAATACATGTGAACTAGGGAGCATTGAGATGGCTCAAATATGATATATCTAAAAAGAATACATATTTATTGATCTGTTAATGTTTTGATAGGTCTATGATGATGGTATCAATTTACATATAATGTTGTGTGATTTTAACAATATATATGCTGCGATTTGGGTTTGACATATGTCATGTTATGCAACAAAATTACAATTCAACGATTTCAGATCTATAAGCTAGTTTTCCTATGAATGATTGTGTACATATGCAGATCTACCTATGAAGGGCAACATATAAATTCAATGAATTTATAGTATATGTTGAGCTATGTATACGTGTGTTATGTATGGTAAGCATGTACAAATGAAGATATTCCTTATGGAACTTGTGTATATTGACTAGGATTTAAACTTGCGATTGGTTTTTATAGTTGATGATGTATGGTTTATTTCTTATTGTTTGTTGATGATGTCTCTATCATGATAACCTGTGTTTGACAATATTGGTTGGAATAAATTGGCTATGGAATGGAGTGTTGATTAGTGATGATGATACAATGTGGTGATCTGAAATTGATTCAATGATCTGCAATTGATTCAAAGGTTGTTTCATTGTTACAATGATTCATATTTAGTTGTCAATGATTTGAGATCTATACACAAGTATTATAAAGGAGAAGCACATATATACGAGGGTGTGCTTCAGGAAAATATTGTATACACTCTAATGTATGTCTGATTAGGGTTTACAGGAACAACACTATGTTTTTGTGATGATGAACAATGTATGATTTGGTATAATGATGAGTGGTTGTGCATTAGTATTATTTGATGGTTCATATATGCTATGGATTGATTTTATCTTTTTACAATAGTTGATTGAGATTCAATGATTGGTTTGATTGTAATACAATGATTCATTTGTTTTAGTGTTCAATTTCAGAATTGTTACTTGTATTGGGCTTAATGTTGGGAGTGGGTCCAATCTAAAAATATGATGAAAGGTGTCTTACAGATTTCATGTTTTGAGTCAGGTGGATCTAGTATGAAATATTATGAAACATAGTCCACAAGAGGAGCTGAGGGTTGGACCCTTTAGTAAGGGATTCAGAGCTTCCTTCTAGTGGTAGCTAGTAAATTTTTGTAAGCGGTAGGCACTCCATTCTGGTAGGAGCCTGTAAATGAGATTAGGGGCTTGGAGCTCCCTTCCATTGGATGTTGGATAGTGAGAGAAGGTTGTATCCTTATTCAGGTGGGTTTCGATGTGTTGGCAAGAGTCTGCACTAGTAAAATATTGTAATATATTTTCCTTTACAATAAAATAAGAAGACAAAGATAACGAAAACGATGGTTTTCTCCCACACTGGGTTTCCACCAAAAAATACTGGTGTCCTTATGTGTTGTTATGTTTCTTATCTATGATGATTTATTCTTCTCTTTATAGCATACTTATGTCTAATGAAATTAATAATTCACTGTTTAAAGATAAATATCTAATGGAACTTATGAATAATTTATTAATTTGATATATGTGGCTGTCTTTCACTACACTTGCATACATACGCTAGTTTCTTAAATAAAATTAACATACATAATTCAGAACAAGAAATTGAAAATTTAGAGTTTAAAATACTAAGTCACTCGTCTCACCCCTCCTAGTATTTTTACAAACTATAAATTTTGATGAGGAGAAAGCAATGTGGTGCTCTCTTCAGAGGGAAGTTCATATCCCATGAGAAGAGGAGATTTTATCTCTAAAGGAGGAATCCCAGTAAGTTATGGATAATCCATAAATAAAGGAGTAGAGGGTGGAGACATCCACTCAAGCAGAACTATACAGAAAAGGAAGAAAAAGAACCAAGGAAGTTGATAAACTTGTTCATGATGTGAGAGTGAATGTGGGATCTGCTTCAAATTTTCACAAGAAAAGGAGGTCACCTGAGAGGTACACTGACTATATGGATCTAATGACTAAGCTTGTAGAGATTGAGGCATCCCCTTTTGAGGAAGTACTAGAGAAACATGATTTGGTTGATGCAATAGTGAAGAATATGAATCCAACATGAAGAACATTGTTTGGGAAGTGGTCCTAAGGTTGTAAGATAAATCAGTTGTGGGTTCGAGGTGGATCTTCAAAGTTAAGCATGCAACATAAAGAAGAATATAGAAGTATAAGGCCAAATTTGTGGCCAAAGAATTATCTAAAGTTGAGGGAGTTGTCTATGAGGAAACCTTTTCTCCTATAGCAAGGTATTCATCCATTAGATCAATTCTTGCACTAGTTGTGCAAATGAGGTGAAAGATCCACCAGATGGATGTAAAAACAACATTTCTCAATCGTGTTATTGAGGATGAGGTGTACATAGAGAAACCAAAAGTTTTTGAGACATTTAATTAGCAGTCTCATGTGTGCAGACTCAAGTGAGCATTGCATGGTCTCAAATAGGCACCCTGTTCTTTGTACACTGGGATTGACAATTATCTCACAAGATTGGGCTTCAGCAAAAGTGAAGCAGATGCCAACCTATATCATATTTTGGTGGAAGTTAAATCTCTTATCATTGTTTTATATGTTGATGATTTAATATTAACAGGTGATGACCAATTGATCAACTCTTAAAACAGGTATCTTGCAAGGGAATTTGAGATGAAAGACATGGGTCTCGTGCACTACTTTCTCGGGGTGGAAATATGGAAAGGTGATGGGGAATTTTTGTGTCTCAAAAAAAATTATGACATTAAGATACTATAGATATTTCACAAGGAGAGTTGTAAGTCCATGGAGGCACCTCTAGAAACCAACTAGAGGAAGGAGAATGCCACTTCAAGTGAAGAGGTTGATGCTACCATTTACCGATAGCTAGTGGGTTCATTGATGTATCTTGTAAACACATGACCAGATATGTGATATGTCGTCAACCAGATGAGCCAAGATATGGTTGGGTCAACCAAATTGCATCCGAAGG
Organism: Pinus taeda; assembly: GCA_000404065.3. Classification (NCBI taxonomy): domain Eukaryota; kingdom Viridiplantae; phylum Streptophyta; class Pinopsida; order Pinales; family Pinaceae; genus Pinus; species Pinus taeda. Next base: position 66,102 of record APFE030056846.1, read on the forward strand.
CATAAGAATGTTTTACAATACCTTAGAGGCACTACCAAGTATGGATTATGGTACCGATGAATAGAGGGAGTGAAACTATTTGGCTTCACAAATGTAGATTGGGTAGGGATTCCATTTGAATGAAAGAGTACATCAGGTGGAATTTTCAATGTTTCGTGTGTAGATGTTTCCTGGTACAACATGAAGTAAAGATATGTGGCTTTTTCCTTGAAAGAAGCATAATACATGGTTGCAAGTCAAGAAACATGTGAGGTGATCTAGATGAGAAAGATACTTGTGGGAATATTTGGCTAAATGATGGATCCAACAATGATCTATTGTGATAACCATAGCTGCATTAAGCTCTCTCAAAATCCAATATTTCATGATTAATCCAAGCATGTAGATATGAAGTATCATCATTTAGCAGACTATGTGCAGAGGTGAATAATGTTGCTACAATGCATTTCGACCAAGGAATAAGATGCTGACATCTTGACAAATGCTTTGTCAAGAGGGATGTTCAAGTTCCACATATGCAAGATAGGGGTGGTTGATAATCCCTTTTTAACTGAAAGTGAGTGTTGAGAAGTGTAGAAAGAAAGTCCTAATTTGATTTTACTTTGGTCAAATTGAGAAAATTTGAATTTCCACATCAACCAAAAACTTGGATGTAGTTAACTTGTGTTACATGGCTTGTATCACTCAGTTTACTCAGTCAATTCAAGTTAGAGGGCTTCGAGTTCATTTAAACATCTATAATTATTTCAATTTGTTTTTAGTTGAACTAGTTCTAATTGTTGATAGAACAAGTTGATTGTCAGTTCTACAGTGTGACAGTAGTTTAACTCAATGATCATCTAGTTAATTAATCAATCAACATAAAATATCTAGTGCATGCATAGAAATTTACTTCCCCATATATGATGGAGATTCAACGGTAGTGTAACATCAATTGTAGACTATTCCAAGTATGCATGGGTTGCGTGTAACTAGATGATCAACCTTGGGAATTGTGTAATCAATTGGAGGAAAATTCCTAAATAATAGGGGCCTAATTCCTCAGGAATTGTGCAAGGAAATAGGGTGATTCAAATTTAAACAAGAATGCAAAAAATTACAGATATAACCATAAATATAGAGTTGCAGCAGAAACAACACTTCATTTCATTAATATCAAATACTGAAATATGCTTACAAACAAAATGGAAATAAGGCTAGCTCGGGCCATGGTAGTTTGTCTCTAAGAAGAGATGTGGTGGCTACATCCCTGTGAACTATGTTACAATGAGGCTTGAAGGCCCATTTATTATTGAGAAACAATGAGAAACCCTAACCATCCTAAAACCTTACCCTAGCAGATGAAACACCTAACTATGGGCCCCATTAGGGTAAGTTGGTACATCAACATTCCGGGGTCGTAACTTTGGCGTAAGATCTTTGTTTGACACACATGATACCTTGTTAGAGAGATCTATCTAAGGATTACAACTGATGAAAACAAATATCAATTTAATATTCCTCATTTTCCACCTGATGTTTTCCCAAAAAACGTCATTTAGGGCCTCAAAATGGCTCCGAAAGTTGAGGACCCAAAAAAATGCCAAAAATAGTAAAACATGCTACAGTTAAGGAAATTGAAAAACTAAAAGAAACAATGGTGGGGGTCCAAGTGGAATAGGTGTCTGGCTAGCAATTTCCACCTGGATCATTTCTGCCCCCTTAGGAAGCAATGGTCCCCATTGCATTGAGTTCCTCCATGAGATGAGGAAACTTCCGTTGAACTTGGTCCCTAGTGAGCCACCTTCCATGGTGAAGGAGTTGGCCTGCTTTGACAACTTGATATCGTTGGATCCTTTGCCATCATTTGTTCTTGGTTTGTGTGTCCATGATCTGATCAGTTGTGGATTGTTCCATGCAGTCTCGGTTTAACTCTCTTGGTGTGAGTTGTTTTGAAATGTCGGATATGTCCAACAATGGTGGAAAGTAGGGACGAACGTAGTCCACATTGAACACTGCATGCATACCAAGGAATGGTGGAATACTAATATTGAAGGCATTGTCCCCTACTTCCTTAGTGATTATATATGACCCATATCAAAGTGATCAAAGCTTGTGGTGGGGCCCAGTGAGGTGCTCCTTCTACAAATGTAGCCAAACTTTGTTACCCGCCTAGAACTTGTGTCGCACCCAATGCAGATCATGTCACTGCTTGTACTTATCACAGGTCTATCGAGGATGTCATGGGCCTGTTGGCGGATGTGATCAATGTGCTCAATGAAGTTTTTTTCCTTATTGTCTTTAGACTAGACATGATCTAAATGTACCCGAGTAGCTGCAAATGGCATGACCACATCAATGGGACATAGTGGCTAGAGTCCCAAGCCCACCTGAAAAGTGTTGTGGCCAGTCAAGCTGCAGGGAGCCCTATTATAGATGTGTTGGATGTATGGGGGCTTTCATCCCATGTCTGTGAATGCTCTGAGTTGTACATGTTTAGAATGTGTACGATCATCATGTTGACAACCTCTATCTAGCCATCAATTTGGGTATGGAAAGTTGTAGACATAGGGAGCTTGGTGTCCAGCATCAACTAGAGACTATACCAAAATGTACTGAAGAAACTCTTGTCTCGATATGAGATGATAGACTGTGGGATCCCAAGGTGTACCCACATTCATTCAAAGAAGAGTTTAGCAGTTGATTCTTCTGTGATATTCTTCTTGGAGGCCACCATAATGGCCATCTTCGAGAATCCGACGACGACCAAAAAACACAGTCTTTCCCATTCTTAATAGAAGGAAGCAGAACATAGAGGTCTTGCTTCTTTATGGTCGGTTTGGAAATGGCATAGGTAGTGTAGGATCTAATGTACTTCCCAACATCCTATCGAAGGTTCAACAAGTAGAAATAGTTTTGCAGTACTGCCATTATCTTCTCGACCCTGAAATGTCCAGTGACCTGACTATTGTGTGCTTCCAAAATCATCTTGGCACACTTGCTTGAAGGAATAGAAAGGTGTCCTATGTGGCACAAAATTGCATCCTAGTGGTTAAAATATGGCACTTGCTGACCCTCCAAGAGCGTCTGGTATGTGTAGCCGAATTATGGGTCGCTTTTGTAGAGAAGTGGTTAATCAGAAGTCTTGTGCCCACAAGAGTTGAGCACAATGGTTAACGCCATGATTGGGGGTCGGTTGAGGTAGTCTTCAACATTATTGGTGTTTCCCTTCTTGTACTTGATGTTCAAATGGAACTGTTGCACATATGTGGACCACTTCTGATGGTGATCATTTTGCAAATTCCCTTGCATTTGTATCAACTGCATGGGTCTATGGTCTGTGTGAATGAATATTTCCTTCTCCAAAATATAATGCATTCATTACCGTTAGGCCTGGAAAATCGAATACATCTCTTTGTCATAAGTGGGATACTTCCAGATTGTTTCTGAAAGTGTCGCACTATGATATGCCACTAGATGCCCATGTTGAGTAAGGACAAACCCAATATAATAGTCAGAGGCATCTTTCTCGATATCAAATAGTTGTTGCAAGTCTGGTAACATGAGAACTGGTGTAGAGCCGAGGTGATGTTTCAACTCTTTGAGCACCTTCTGTTGAGATTCGTACCAAAATAGTTTTTCTTTCACTCCTCCCTTGGTGACTTGACTCAAGCTCCAAGTGATATGAGAGAACCCCAACACAAACCTGCGGTAAAAATTGCAAGACCTAGAAAGCTATGACGCTTTGTCAAAGTGGTTGCAGCTAGCCGATCTCGAATGACTTGGATCTTGGCTAGATCCACATGAACCCCCCATTCATCAATAATGTATCCCTAATACTGAACTTGGGTCATGCCAA
>APFE030056851.1:10234-59047 GCA_000404065.3 Pinus taeda
AAAAGCTAGCCTAAAATCATCAACAAAGTTAAATCATTAAGAGAGAGCCCTCTCTGATTGCAGGTGGGCTAGAACATGCAATCCAAAGATTGGTTTGTGGTTACCTCGGCCGTATCCCTACAAGAGCCTAGGGACAACCTGAGTGTTAACATTATCTACATGTTGTTGTGACCAAACACCAAAATGATTTCAATCAAGTCCAAAGGGGTAGATTGTTAGTATTATGAATAATATGTTGTCCTTGATGGAAACCTACTTGATTAGTTGTCCTTTTATGGAAACCTACTTGATGAAGATGTCAACAAGATGTGTCTACATGTGATAGAGAATTAGATCAAAGGCATAGCGGTTTAGAGACAGAGAAATGATCAAGATGGCTAATCTTTTCAAAGGCATAAAATTTCAAGGACAAAAATGATAAAGATGAAGTTTGGATAAGTATACATAGGTTTGGTGAAGCAAAGTTGAGTATACATGGTTTCTATGAAGAAAAAATTATTATACACAGGTTTTATTAAGCAAAGTAGTGTACACACTCAGGATTTCTGAAGCAAAGTAGAGTATACGCTGGTTTTGTGAAGCAAAGTCACGTACACATGTGGGTATGAAGAAGGAAAGGCGCATACAATTTCCGCACCATGGTATTCTAAATACCAAGGATACTTACCATGTTATTTCCCTATGGTATTGAGCCCAAAAATAGATATTTGATTCTGTCTCAGAATACCATCGGCATTAGTATGGTTTTGAACTATGGTATTGGATAAAGGCTAAGCTATATAAGGAGATGAAGATCAAAGTGGTAAAGGTGTGCAAGTGATGAATATTTTATGAATAGTTAGATTTGAATTAAATATGCATGTAATGGTTTGTCAATGTTTTTCTTGGTCTAAAACTAAGTATGCACCCAAGAATTTGATGATGGATCAGATCCAATAGATTTGAGATGACAATCTTGATTATGAGGTGATTTGATCTGTGTTGATAGTGTCTTGATGCGTGCTTTTTCTATGTATTACGAGATCTAGGTATGTCTAAAGTTTTTTGTTACAACGAAGGTTTGGGCCAGTGGTTGCAGATTTGTATGTAAGTCACGTATATATTCTTATCTATACGTGAGTTTGTTTCCTGAAAAGTGCGTATACATGCATTTTTTTTTTTTAGGAAAGCACGTACAAAAACTAGGGTTTTGATGAAAAGGATGTATGATCAGTTTAATCAGACTTACTGTGTTTCTACTATCTGATCTAGGCTTAATAATGATGTTTTGATTGAAGACTGATTTATTGAAGAATGATGAAGCTACTAGTTGTTTGTGATTAACAATTAGTAATGGTTATGTCATTATTCTAGAATGATGTAGTGGATCTATGTATGATTCAGTGTTTGTTTCAGAGTGACAATGATTCAAGTTTTAGGATTCAGTGGTTCACTTTCAAGTTTCAGTGGTTTAAGATCTTTACGTGGGTATAGTTTATTAAAAGAGCGTACACACGTGGGTTTGCTACTATAAAGTAGCGTATATATTTTGATATATGGTTGATCAGGGTTTATATTAATATAATCATGTTTTTGTGATGTGCGATATGTTGATTGGTATTTTGGTTACAATGATCTCACTTTTCTGGTTGTTTAAGTTTGAGTTTCAGGTTATTGGTTAGGTTTTGGTTGATTTGATTGATTCAATGATTGGGTTTCAGTTGATGGTTGATTCAGTTGGGTCAGATATTGGTTGTTCTAGATGATGATTGAGTGATTTGCTGTAGTAATCATTTTTAGAATTGATATTTGGTTTTGGGCTTAAATGTTGATAGTAGGTCCAGCTTAAAAAATTGATGAAACATGGCCCACAGTTTTGATGTGTTGTATCGGGTGGATCCAACATGAAAATTTATGAAACGTGGTCCCTAGAGGTGTTGAAGGTTAGAGCCTTCAGTGAGGGAGTTGAAGCTTCCTTCCAATGGTAGCTGGCAAATCAGATCAAGGGGTTGAAGCTCCCTTCTAGCAGGTGTCGCTAAATGAGATCAAGGGGTTGAAGCTCCCTTCTAGTGGGTGATAGAGAAAAAGAGAAGGTTGTAGCCTTCTACAGGTGGGCGCCTGCATACTAGTATGAGTTTTCATTAGTACAATATTGTAAGAATTTTTTCTTTATAATAAAAAGAAGACAAGGACAATAGTAGCAGTGGTTTTCTTCCACATTGGGTTTCCACCTTAAATCTTGGTGTTCATGTTTGATGGTTTATTATGTTCTTACTACACGTGGTTACTGTTTATTTAATTCTTAATGAAGTAATGATGCACTGTCTCAAGAATAACAAAAGATAAATTAACTGAAAAATATGTTGTATTGGATATACACTAGTTATATGAACAACAGTCTCGTACACACATGAGTTCCCTTCAGTAAGGTCACGTATAGAAATTGGGATATGAAATTGAAAATTTTAATGGTTTGAAAATATGGATTCATCCCCCCTCCCCCTGCTTAGTATTTTTCCCTACAATTACCTCTTGTTCAAGCTCTTTTGAACATGCATACTACTACTGAAATTTCCTCCAATCCTTATGTTGCTTATGTTGTTGCATTCTTTCAGTATTCTTCCTCATCCGAAGAACATAATTTCCTCGCAAGGTAGATTAATTTTCAAAGAACTCCAATGATATTTCTCCAAGAGTTTAAACTACAAATACTAATTTCTTGTTTAAATCAAATTAATCATATAAAAGAATTTCATCAATAAGATTTTACCAAAACCTAAACTCATGCAAGTTCTACAAGCTCTATCTCTTCACTTTGTCTACCAAAATTGTTCTCTCAATTACTATTAGATGAAAATTAACATTTAACAACATCACTAGTTCACTTCACTGCAATTCAACCCAACTTATTTTGTTGGATTTTTTTCTCTGTCTACAAATATACTATTACATATTTCATTATCCTTTAAATACAAAAAATGTAGAAATTATGGTGTAAATTTGCAACCGATCATGAAATTTTAATCAAAATCATAAGACACAAACCTATTGCAATTCTCTAAAGAATTCAATTCACAGTTTAGAACATCAATCACAAACATCCAATGAGAAATAACACACATGCACACAATATTTTTTATAGGGGAAAGAAATTTGCTAAAAACCCCTTTGTGTGCTTTCATTATTTATTAGTTGAAAGTGATATAATTACCATGTGTGTAATAATTCTAAGATCACTTTAGAGGATGTTGTCATTTTTGCAAAGAAATTTTTTTACGTATGAATGTTTACCATTGTTTAGTTAATTGAAAGTTTAGATTGCAAGTGGAGTGTTCGAATGGGGTGTGAGATACAAGCCACTATGAAAGTAAAGTTTGGAAATTAAAATTCTGATTTGAATTTTTTAATATATCTCATGGGAATTGAATTTTATGATGCAAGTGAAATGATGAAGCAAGCAACCTAGGAGAAAAACCACTGTGGCAACATTGTATCCCTGTGATGCAATTTGTTTACCTCATGGGATCAAGTTATAAAGGGTGCCTTGACTATAATACTCCATCAGCAATGTAGTGTAAATTATTTTAGAGCACACTAAAAGGGTACTTGGCCATGATACTCTAACAAGATCTTCAATAATCCTATATAGGAAAGACCTAAGAGAGGCAAATAACCTGAGGATGGAGTTTGCATGAACCTAGAAGGGTGAGTAACTTATGGGAAAAGAAACGTGTTGCACACTCACTAGGATGTGCATATAAGAGGGCATGTCCAATGTAGAAAGTGAGATGAACTTGTTACCTATGGAGGAAAAGGAGGCAAATAATAATGATATAGATAAGTATTGACTTAATGCCTTACCTATTAGGAATTCAACTTATTCTGGGGAAAAATCCAAGTTTCCTATAGAAGGATTACTTGGTGAGCAAGAAAATGAATTGTAACACATATTTCATGTTAATATTTTGGTGTATAAAGTAAAAGAAACACTGGTAGAACTAAATTGGTTGATACACAAGAGAAGAGATGCATTATGTACCTAAGGCTATAAGTAATGGCTCAATAGTTTTCACATCTAAAACTTATGATTTCAGTCTATAATTTTCAATACTGGAAATATATTTTATTACAGGAAAATTTGATCCTATATAAGGCATCTATATAAGGTCCAAAGGTAGCGAAAAATAACATTACACATGTAGTGATAAAAGGAGAAAAATTGAAGAGAATCGTATTTTTGGTGTAGCTAAGGAAACAATGGAGACTGATGTTGCGGTTAAATACAACACCTATGTTGTTATTACCAAAGAAGGTCCATGATCAATGAGAACATTGAGGAGAATGTTCTTGTAAGGGGGAGAGGATTGTGACACCCCCTATTTGTTTCTGCAAAAAAAATGATGTAGTTAAATGCTTGTAAATTTGGGTTACCAACATTTATATTATGTAGTAAACTTTATTATGTGATGTACTATTGTCTTTTAGTAATAAAAATTCTAGAGTTGAAGGAAGGGAGCAATCAACATATCATGATGCCTTTGGGAGGGGAAAAACATGACGAGGGAGGAAAAGGTGCAAGGGGGGGTGGGAGAAATCATAGCCCTTCTTGAATAAATAGTATTTTCCTTTGGTATGATGATGTGATGTTATATTAATATCGATCTACATGATCTCACCCTCCATCATATGTTGTATTCAATTTTATGTATATAAATGAATGATAGATCTAATTTTTCTTAAGTATATTAAGTTATATTTTATTATAATAAACATTCCTACTTGCTTGAAAAGGTTGACAGTGGTCTATTTGTTTCCTCGTGTGCGGGTAGAAAGTGTTAGGAGATTGGCTCGCTAGAGCTACAACGGTGAGATTACGTAAGGATAACATTTAAGAAAAGGGCATGTACCATGACTCCTTTTCTCATAGCATGGACTTAGATTGAATTCAATAGATCTAGAGGGATTTTGTGTAGTGATCTATCATCCCCTTTATCTTTGATCTCATTTGATCAAAAAGTGGATCTTTTTGTCTGTAGGAAGAATTTTCTAACAATTGGGCAATATGAAGGATCCAAGAATGAAACCATGGGTATTTTTGTCTCAGTATAATTTTATTTTTTCGTAGCTTATGGTAGTGAGTAAGAAGAATCTAAAGTATATAACAGTTGTCTTTGTGAATTTATAAGGGTTAAGAGCATTGACCACTTGATTTAATAAAAGATCATGAAAAATTGTGTTATAAACTATGTTGTGTATTTACTTATATTTTTGTAGTGTGATATTCATCACTTTCATTGTGTAACTCTTATTTTGCAAGTTCTTAGTCTATATGACTATCTAATCTATGATATTCTAATGACAAAAGTGAGTTTCATTATTACTTCTTTAAAAGAATTTTGAAATAAATTTTTAGATTCCCCTGAAAGCTCCCCTAAAATGCTTAAAAACACACCATTCCTAAAAATAGAGTAAAATACTCTATTTCCTTTTCTAATAATAATAATTCTTGCAAATCTCATCAGTGTTTTCTAACGCTAAATATAAACAATACGATCTTTGTAATTAAATTAATTACTAAACTCATCCAAAGTATTCTTACTATTAACAAATTTACATAAAATTTATAAATATTCTTACGATTAACAAATTTACATAAAAATTATTGTAGAATTTAGGCTTCTGTGATCCATCTCAAATTTATGAGAGATTTTTTCAGCGTAAATCACATAAAATTATTATATAATATTTTATACTTATTATTTTTAAACACTTCTTATTTATTATTTATTAATTTTTTAATAATCTTAACACTTTCCTTTCTCACATATTTAAATTTAAATTTAAATTAAAAAACTATATATAATTTGATTCTCTTTACTTAAAATTCATAATTTGATTCTGTTAACTATAATACTAAATTTATTAGTATAATATATCTTACCATCATTAAAATATTGTAAATCACAACCAACATTTAGGTCAATAAAATCATAAAATGGATGAAAATATAAACATTTCTGATTTCTGATTTTTATAAATAAGATACATTTATTTGAAAAAAAAAAACTACTTTAATTGCGGTATGTTTTTCCAGTAAACAAAGCATCCGCCGAACTAAACATTTAGTATATGTCCCATTACTCTCTTCATTAATGACGCTCTAAGAAACTAATGTTAAAGCGGTCACTGAAATCTCTCTTATTGGAAGTGCAGATATTGCATTACCAAGGTACCAACTCACTAATGGAATCACTGGGGTTAGAAGCAGGAGTCGGAGTGTGGGCGGATGACACAGAAGATGTGGTTGCATTTGGCCATACAGAACTGCTTATTTTGGAAATTTGGGAAACGTAGGAACTCACAAAATCAGGCCTGGTGGGATCCGGTAAGGACGTCACTGAATCAGTTAAAAGCATCAAATTGACTGTAGACATCAGTGGGCGAAGATGGGATTCGGGTTGTGTACACAAAAGGCCAACCTGAATGCATCTCAAAGCTAGCGCCTCGTCGCACGTTTCAATTATCACTGGATCAATCAGTTGCACCATATTTCCTTCATCGTATAATCTCCATACCTGCATCAACAAAACGGGTTCGTCATATCCACAAGATGGACTGTAAAATCCGTTATTCGGGATACAACGGAAACAATATCTCACCCATCCCAAAAGAATCTGCATTTCAGGTGACAAACTGTAATCCGTGTTCTTTCTTCCCGAGATGATTTCAAGGAGAAGAACGCCAAAGCTATAGACATCAGCTTTTACAGATAATTGTCCCTGCATAGCATACTCTGGTGGCATATACCCGCTGCATATCCAATGCACAATGTCAAATATTACATAATAAATTATTTGCATAGCAAACTGTGGTTGTATATCTTAGAAAGTAAAAGCTTAACCGAAAATGCAAGTCTCCAAATACAATACAAAGATGACGTCAATTACTGTCAATCGTCTTGAAACGAAATCAGCGGAGAGTCAAACATATGCATTGACAGTGTATGGGAGTGATGACTGTATTGGAATCTTACTAAGTTCCAGCAACTCTTGTGCTGACATGAGTTTCGTCTTCAGGGAAAAGTTTTGCTAAGCCGAAATCTGCTATTTTTGGATTCAGTTCTTCGTCCAACAACACATTGCTTGCTTTAATGTCCCGATGAATAATCCGCAGTGGAGAATCCTGGTGAAGATAGAGAAGCCCACGAGCTACTCCCATTATGATGCTGTAACGCTTTTGCCAATCAAGCCTTTTTCGTTTGTTTGGATCTGTATCGTGAATGAGCTTTAATTACACGTATTCTTGGAACATTACTGTTCATGGGCATTTACAAAGACAATAAAATGGAGGCCTTCACTCACCAAATAGGATTTTATCAAGGCTCTTATTGGGTAAATACTCATAAACAAGCAACCTTTCTGACCCCTCTGCGCAACCGCCTAGTAGATTCACAAGATTTTTGTGTTGGATTTTGGCCACAAGTTTTATTTCATTCAGAAATTCTTTTCTTCCTTGCATAGATTTTAAAGACAGCTTCTTCACTGCTATTTCTTTTCCATGCTGAGTAATTCCCTGTGAAATTCAAACCAAAATTGCTGTATGAAACTTTTTAAAAGTATTTAAGCTTAATTTTGTTGCAAAATACTTTTTTATCAAGTTAGTAATCTACGTCGAACCGTCATGGGTGCATTAGAGAACACTGCATATTTTCTGTAATTTAAGATTGTAAAAATAACTGGCGGTAGCTTTCTAATTAGCCCATGTTACCTTGTATACAGGGCCAAAGCCTCCCTCTCCCAGCTTGTTATCATCATGAAAGTTTCTCGTAGCAGCTACTAATGTTTCCGTTGTAAATACCATTTGTCGATTATGACTGAACAATGTGCTCTCATCGTGATGATCTACACAATGAAAACACAGTTAAGATTTGCATACTCTATATCTATATCTATATATATATATATATATATTTTATTTCTTAAGTCAGTTAATATGTACGTTTTAAATCAAAAATATATAAATATATATATATTGATTTCAATAAATATGTCTATATACGAAAATATAATTAAATTAATAAAAATTAAATTATAAAAAAAATATAACATTTTTTATTAAAAAATAAAATAAACTTATAAATTTAATTATTTTTTCTAAATATATTTTAGAATTATAATAGATAAAGGCATTATAATAGATAAAGGCTTTGTGATTTGTCAATTGAGACTACCCCGGTGAGTGGGAGGAACATCCTACGCACCCACCCAGGTTATACCTGTTGCGACCTGTGCAAAAAGATGAAGTCCTCTTAATTTATCAGCTCTCTGTTTGTTTGTGAGCCGCTTGGTAGCTTGTAATTATACCTTCAAACATATAATTTAAACAAAAAAATTTAATTTTATGAAAACCTATATCACCCCATTTCAAAAAAAACTGAAACACAAAATAATTAAACCGAAATTTTCAAGATATATCCTACAACCAAGGATATATAAAGGCTTAACGATGGATTAAGGTAAGCCCATATATCGGGTCGTTGCTGTTGATTGATGTGGTCATTAGTAATAAGTGCAGTGAGAATGTGGCTGACATAGCTGAGCACAATATCTTTGTCCAGAAACCAGTGGTTTCACCACTAGACCGCAGCAACAGAAGAAAATTTATCAGGCCGTCAAGCCTACAGAATCCACGAAAAGTGACAGGAAGAAGCAGGAGACGCAACAACAGAGAGTCTCAGGCGATCATGGAATCCATGAAAACTGACAGGAATAAGCAGGAGACGCATCAACAGAGAAAGTCTCAGTTAATCAGGCCATCAGGCTTATAAAATCCGAGAAATTTGAGAGAAAGAAGCAAGTCCTGAGCTAGAATCTACAGCCCAGAGATACCACTTTTTTGAAAAAGGCGGTATTTTGCCGTTCTTGAACATTAATCTTTCGAACTTAAAAAAGTTTGATGCTATTAAAAGGGGTGGGGAGAGGGAAACGAAGATGGAGGGGAGGCCATCAAGCCTATAGAATCCATGAAAAGTGACAGGAAGAAGCAGGAGACGCAACAACAGAGAAAGTCTTAGGCCATCAAACCTATAGAACCCATGAAAACTGACAGGAATAAGCCGGAGACGCATCAACAGGGAAAGTCTCAGTTAATCAGGCCATCAGGCTTACAAAATCCGAGAAAACTGAGAGAAAGATTCAAGTCCTGAGCTAGAATCTACAGTCCAGAGATACCACTTTTTTGAAAAAGGCGGTATTTTGCTATTCTTGAACTTTAATTTTTCGAACTTAAAAAAGTTTGATGCTATTAAAGGGGGTGGGGAGAGGGAAACGAAGATGGAGGGGAAGGGAGAGCCAAGGGGAGGGCTCAGGAAAACTAGGATTTAGAGGAGGGAAGATTGATCCTGGGTTTTTACTAATAGTTAACCTTGCAGCCATCATTTTAGTTAAGAAATAGTTATTCTCAATTTCAAGGGCTTACCTTATGACTTTGGTGGACCGGAAGGAGACCATCTTGGCTTTGTTAAACAAATTAAATGCTTGGTATTATCTTGGTATTGTGAGAGTGCTTCCCTATAGCACACGTAGCTGTTGATTGTGAAAGCGTTCAACAATGTACTCCTTGAGCAGGGTTTAAAAGACCTCCCGGTTTAGCCTTTGATAGACTCCCAGGTTAAGCATAGAATCAACCTTGTCTTTTGGCAAAGATTGATCATTAGATTGGGCTTTTTTCTTGGGTAGAAAGGCAACACCAAAAACCTGCTGGATCTGAGAAGATGACTAACCATTAGCATCAAAGGCGTGTGTTAAAAAAGCTTAAAAACACAGACAAAGAACCCGCAGTGTTAATCTAAAAACAATTGTGTTAAAAAAAGCCTAAAAACACAGACAAAGAACCCACAGTGTTACTCTAAAAACAATTGTCAAATATAATTCACTGTTAAAACCTGTATGCAGAGATTTTTAGAACCATTTCCATGGATCTTTATTCTATATTATTTAGGAAAACATCTTACAAAACCATCCACAATTGTGTACAGGTTTAAGAAATCTGAAAATGCACTGGATCTTTATTCTATAATATTTAGGAAAACATCTCACAAAACTATCCACACTTGTTTACTGGTTTAATAAATCTAAAAATGCATTGAAAATTCAATCAAATCGAGGGTTTAGATTAGTATTTGCTAGTTTTCAATAACATACAATACCGACGGGTTCATATAATCATATGGCAGTAATACCTTGGTATCCCCTTCGAAATATGGCAGACTTCAGCCTTCTCGCCGTTGCGAACGCACATATGATTAACACGAGAACCAAGCCACCCGCAAAACCTAAAATTATGTGTGTTCTTCTGTGTGAAGACTTGTTCTGTGGACTATTGCCCGCCCCCCTTGGAGGGCCTTGTGCTAGAACAGACGAATTATAGAAAGGATATACTTCATAACGAAGGATGCAGCTTTGACTCAAATACTGAACTCCTGCAGTCGTGTTAAATGAGAATATTTTATTGATTGAGTAGGATAGACATGCGTTGCAGTCTTCTCTGTTTAGATCTCTGGTGCACTGGACATGTCCGTAAATCCGTTGAGACAAAGAGTCGAGAGCTTTACCGAAAGCATATCGTTTCGTTTCATTTGCCGCTTCAGCTGCCAAGTTATTTAAGAGATTTTGAGCAGCCCCTCGAAAGTCAGCGGCCATGAGGACCCCCGTGTCGTCATGTCCAAAGAGCTCAGCCACAATAGACCCTAAATCTGTGTCCAGTTTTCCAATGAAACTATAGTTTTCGTAACGTAAGAAACAGTGAAAAGGCCATGTACTACCGCCAACGGCATAACCACATTGTTGTCGTACAGTAGTCGTTGCCAACTGCCAGCAAGTGTGGCATTGGTCGACTGTCAGGTCTGCCCTGCACTGGAAGAGGCCATATACTCCGCCAGAAACAGAGATGTTAAACCCACTTTGAGTTGCAGCTTGGGCAAGAGAATCAAGTACTCTATTCAGATTGCTCTCAAACGGACTGTCTCTTGTAGAGTTGATGCTATTGCAATTTGTTGTCGGCGTCTCTGTGACTGCGTTGCAAGTCTGTCCGTGAAGAGTAATATTGATCAAGGCGGGAAGAACAAGAATAAAGTAGAAGAGGGTGATAGTTTGGCCGATCAGGAGAGAGGTTGCAGAATCCTTTGCATAAAAGTGCATATTCGTTGGGATTCTGATTGCCATCGAACAGTGGAGACCGTAGATAGAGATACCAGTGATGCCACAAAAAGTTTATGCTATTCTGCTGAGATACCGGTGATGCCACAAAAATTCATGCTATTCTGCTAATACGGTGGTTAATCAATAAGAACCTCATACTGCGCGGTCCATGAATACTTATAATTGGAATATCTTGGTCTGTTATGCTATTCTGCTAAGACGGTGGTTAATCAATAAGAACCTCATACAGCGCGGTCCATGAATACTTATAATTTGGAATATCTCGGTCTGACGTCACCTGACTCACTCAAAGAGGGAATCTTTGCCACCGAAACGCAAGTCAAGGGCGCGTGAATGGACACTCAAATTGCTTTATATTCGTGATTATTTTGATATTTTTACCCTTTTTAAATTAAGGGTAAGTGTCTTTTTAAATTATTCAAAACTTCAATATTTCCGAAACACTGGTATAACTTTTAATTAATTTAAATTTATTATCTTATATGCTAAGTAAGGGGAGTGGATGTGGACTTTTAGATAAGGCACATGTTGTGTCTCCAGCCGTCCGTCCGCTTTGTTGAAAAATAAAAAATCAATATCATCATTTATTTTTAAAATTATTAAATAGTTATTTAGATTTTATATTTACATAATTTTAATAAAAATTAATTAGATATCATTTTTTGGGATTCAAGTGTGTTAAGTCTGTCATTCATTTATGACCATTTTCATGAGAGGTAGTTGTAATTAAATAATTTCTTATGATTTTTGAATAATCTATTTAGCACTCATCGTAGAACTGCAGGGAGAGAACCCCCTGTGCACCACCCAACTCCTCGTTGTTGCCATCAAGAAAAACATCCTACTGCAAATAGGTTGTGAGGCGGAAGGGGGAACAATCATGCAACCTACTCGTGAGTAGTGACATCCTACAACTTCAATTTAAACTCTATTTCCATGTCGAGAAAATCATAAACACAAAGGGGCCTGACTGAACAATTATTTACAGTTTGTTGCTAATGTTGAAATCAATCCCAGTGGCTACTGAGGGCTTTGAGTTGAAATGGGCAAGGGCTTAGAGTCGAACTAGGTAAGAAAAATAATAGTGTCTCTGCGATTGGAAGCAACGATTGCCCACTTGTAGGCATCTTCCAATTATTTTCCCTCTCCATATCTTAAGGTTGCAAGGTGGTTTTGGCAGATGAATACAATTGTTTAAAGCGCTCTGTTACAAAGTGAGCACAAATATGAAGTGAGGAAGTATGCATCTCCAAGTTAATGAGTCTCATTTACTAGCAAGGTGTTGTAGTGATTTTGGAGCACAAGTGTACCAAAAGACACCCCCTTAGCAGTGGATTGTTCCCTGCAAAGGATCACAGTGAAAATTGGTGTTGTTAGGGGACAAACTTAAACAAACACAACATTGTAAATAGTGGAAATAATGCATACATAAACATAAGTTAAACAAAGAGGTACATAAACAAAGGCAATGCTCAAATGGAGCAAACAAATCAATAATATGTGGAAAATTCTCCCTTTATTGATTGTTGGTGGTGGAGGTTGAATACAATAGATGAATCTTAAACATTTGAAGAGAATTCTTTGAGCTATGGGGCTAAAAAATCCTCAACAAGGGGGTTTCTTTCCTCTATCTTTATGCAAGTTTCTCCTCTCTCTCAAAGAAGTGTGAAGACTCCCCAAGAGTGGATTCCTCTTCACTCACTAAGATGATGGTTTGCTTATAAGCAATATGACCAACATGCTAGTGCTTTTTACTTCTTTGGCTTCAACAATGGAATGGTGGTTTGCTTAAACAACAATTTCACCAGCATAACAATGTCTCATATTTTGGTTCTCACGTGGCATATTTATATAGAATTTTTTGAATCCTTCTTCCCTCTCTTGGTACATGTATGATAAAGACACATGAGTAGGACAAGAGGATTCCATTGAGTGCTGCAAAGTTAACTCGAATTCCGTTGTACAAGACTGACCTCGTGTCATAGAATCGGCCCCATGTGTGTAAAGTGGTACCATATCGCTGAGTCATCCTTTTCTGCAACCGCACGGCTTTTGGAGGTTATGTCGCACGTGTGTTTATCGAAGAAATATATGTGCGGCCTTTATTATTTTTCCTTTATAAACTTTGGACCTTAGGAGAACTTTGATTGTTTCAAACTTCATAATGTATTTGGCTTGAAAAATGTCCACCTATGCATTCTGCTAGACACTTTTAATATCTTCTCAATTGTACTAACAGGTGTACGATTTTTCAGTGTTAACAATTGTCCCCTGATGTATGAGGTTAGGAGCAAATGTATAACTGAAATACATCATGTTTTCATTTCTTATGGAGAGTTTGGTCAAACTTTCGAGAGAGAGGATAGCTTGTTGCAGAGGCAAGTAGACAAAAAGCCCTTGACTGAGTATCAATGATACCCATGCTCTGGTGAAAACCTACAATAATGGTGTGTCTATACGAGGCGAGCATGTCCCATGCTCATGATGATGGCTAATCGAAACTGATTACAATCAGACAAAGATCGATTTTTGTCCAGTCAACGTGGTTGTTGTTGACATGCTAATAGTTGATGATGATAATTTCTCACACCCTCAAGGGCACTTTCTGGTCAAATAGGTGTAATATGGTTCCCCTATGCATAACCTCAGTGAAGCACTATTGATGGGTGTTATGGTATGCATAAGTATTCGGCTACAGGTACCTCCCTCGTATCGTAATGTAAGAATTGTTGAATGAGGTGCTTAGTGATGCAGGGGTCTTCAACTAAATGAATGAACTGCAACAGTAACTAAGTGCGACACCACCTTGACATGACCAGTTGAGTTGATGTTGAATGTCAAGGGGACCGATGAAATCATTGGGCAATAATGGTTCCCAATGTGCCACTCGAGGATATCCCTATTGAGGGGGCGAGTATCCAAGGTACTACCTCTTTCCTGGAATACATTTGTTGAAGTCAACAGGAAAGGAGTGTCAGCTGCCTGACATGGCAAGTTGGGAAATTAGTGTGAGCTATGAACAGATTGTAATAACTTGGGTTAGATAGGCATGATAGCGAGAGCTATCGATATAAGAGGATATGGATAGTTATCTTGAGGTCAGAGCTTGATATGCAAATGATGACAGTCAAACATGCTTCTCGATTGTCCTGGAGTCAGTAGGATTTCCAAGATGGGTGTAAGAGGTTTTTTACGGATGTGTGAAATGGGCAGTGATTTGCTAGCGAGCTGCAACCAAAGGTGATTAGAGACTTCCTACGGGAAAAGGCCATGAATTGTAAAAAAGGTGGATGGGAGATTTTTTTTTTTTTGAAAAAATCTTTGTACACTTGCCAAAAGAATAGGGGGTGGTTTGGAAATACAACCATGGAGACAGGTGCCCCATGATAAAATTAACATGTGTGTGGGTGTGGTGTATATGTTGAGGGTGGGGGCCCAATTGGTTGGTCTCCGTGTCAGGTTGGTGAGGCGGGTGAAGTGGCACAAATGGGCTATGAAATACGGATGAATGGCAGGCCAAATGTGGGACGCTAAGGTGCATCCATTTAGTATTTGTGAGAGGGGTCAGAAAATGGGGTGTATGTGTAATGAATGTAGCATAATGAGGCTAAAACTACATATATGCATGTGAGATGGTTCCTGGGCTGGAGTGAGTGACCATGGCTCCTTTTAGTGACGAGGGGTCTACAAAGATCAAGGGAACCATGAAGGGGGGTTTTATCGATCATCGTGAATGTCTATCATATGCAAGGGTGAGATGGTGATAAACATGGTCGAGATGATGGACCTTATGGTGCATTTTGCGAGAAATGATGTCAGAATATGCAAACTTTAGGAGGAATCCTATCATGTTGATTGGAGAATGATACCTGCTTTGTTATTTGCTTGTCGGGTCATTGGTTGAAGTCGACCATGCGTGATGTTCCTGCAATGGATATAACCAAAACCCAAAGTGAAAGCATTATTCACAACATACATATATAATGAATGTTATGGATTTATAGAGCTGGAGAAGTACCTAACATTAGTTTCTAAGTTTGTGATAGGCCAAAAAATGATTTTTGTATTTACTAGAAAGAAGGGTTCCATGATGAAGATGGTGTGGGATTGATCTTTGCGTCTCTTTCAGTTTTGTCAAGCGATATCCTAGGCTTCTGTAATGGACCCTAGGAGATGGTGAAAAGGACAATAGATAGGGCATAAGTACCCAATTATCACTCATTTGCATTGTTGAGCTGTGGTGGTCAGAGAGCATTCTTAAAGCCTTTCTTGTTGTTACAGTGAGATTGAGTACTCAAGTTTCATTCAGAGAGAGTCAAGTAAGAGCTTGAGCCTTAGCCTTTTTATTTTTAGAGTTTTTAGGTTAGGTAGGCCCTACATGGGTTTCTTGTATGACTTTTTTAGTGTTAACCTAATTGCCTGCACATGTGACTTGTCATGAGTCACGCGGTCTTTGCGTGAAACTTGGAGTTTTGCGTGAAGACTTTGCTTAAAAGGCCTACTCAAACACACGCAGCACGCGTCTGAGTTTGGAAATGTCACAACTTTCGGTGGTTTTCGTGATGTGTGTGTGCTTGTACAAGATACAAGTGCATGCACTGTGTGCTTTTTTGCAAAACAAGCATGCGCATCATGTGCCTATTTTGGAAACAAGCGTGTGGTGGGGGGAAATGACTCATTTTTCCCCTTTTTTGGTTTTTTGAAGACCTGAGGGGTTCATTTTTGACATGTGGTATCCTGGCTGGCAGGATGATTTGGCAACAGAGAGACTAGGTGATGCTTCAAGCTGCTGTGGAACAGGATCCTGTAGCGAGCCAACAGTTGGTGTAGTAGGGGCTTCTGAAGTTTCTTTAGAACCCCCTGATGAGGTCACAGGATAGGTTCCTACATTTTTTTTTGTGATGTTGGGATGGAGACTGTCAAACAATGGTCATACGGTGCACAAACCTTTCTATATTGGTGTAGAATGATATCCACTTCGTGACAGGTTTGATGCCTTGTAGGGAGGTGCTTCCCTATCCACTACCAGCTAGGCATGTGGATATACATCATTGGGCTGAGGAGGAGGGTCACTGTGACCTTAACCCTATTGAGGAGGGTTGCGTTAAGATCGCAACAGTTATGGACTTAGTCGAGTGAGCATCACTGGCTATGATTGTTAGACTAGTGGGGTCGGTGTCCCCCAACTAGTGTTTGAGGCCTCACATAGCAGTGTTACAGCAGCTGTAGGTGGGGAACTTTTTTGACTAGGTCAAACTACTGCACCAGAGGATGTTTTTCCAACTTACAAAGGTTCATCATGGGACACTGAAGAGATTTTGTTATGGGAGTGTGTTATGCAGCATACTCTATGAGTGAGTGGTCATGCTTTGCCCGATCTTTGCAGTACCGATGGACCCTGCTCGAGACCCTCGCATGTGCCATTAGGGAGGGGTGAGGACGAGAGCAGGCGGTTGAGCAGTGGGCTATTACTAGAACACCATGGTGGAGGGTTGGTTTAACTCCAACCCTCATCTAATACTGGACTTTCCATACCAAGGAGTCAACTTCTAGGGAGATCTGGATATGGGGCTACCTTCGGGTGCTACCTGGGGACCAACAGGTATATCTTTTTATTTATGCATTTGTATACATATATGTGTTTCATGTATTTATGGTTTTTACTTTATGATGATGGTGACATTTTGCTTTGTTTACTTTCAGATTCGGGGCTGTGGGGACGTACATTAACCTGTCTAGTAGGCCATGATGTGAGGCATATGGATGTAGTAGGATATGCCCCTATTCCTCAAAGATCGAGGGTGGTGAGGTCACCACCTGTTCCTCATGGTAGTGCAAAGCGATTGGCACAGTGATGCCGGTTTGAGATTGGTGGACCCTCACGACAAGGGGCGATGGATGCAGAGAGATTGGGCATGCGTGCTGAGGATGGGGAGGCATGACTAACAACTATTTAGGTAGAGTTACAGAGTTACCATGACTCTTGGGGATGATTTGAGTCCCTAACTAGAGGGTTTCCCGTTGATGGATGGGGCAACCTAGCAGAGATTGTGGTGGAGATTACGATGTCCTTGGAGTGGATCACATCGATCGATTTTGCGTCATATTTCCATGGCTATCGCTACAGCTGGTCCTATTTTGGCTCCGGATGCAGAGATTGTGCCACTAGGGCCCTAGGCAGACTTGCTGGTTATTTTTGTTTTTACGAGATGATGTATGTACTGGGGAAAGCACCCATTTATGAGGATGCTTCCCTATATTTTGTTGACTTATTCTTCCTGGTCATCAGTGATCTTTATAGTCATATATATTTCGGTGTATATACAAGATTATTTTTTGGTAGCTCTCATGATGTGATACATGTGTCTATACTTTTTGGTGTATTTCTGCATTTATGTTCTTAGATGTATCTTATGTTGATGTTTTATGTATCTTGATGGTTATATATATGTGATCCATGCTAGTATAGGAATTTCTTAGCGATGTAATTAGCTATATTATTTTGATCCCTTGGTATATGTGTAAATGTGATTTGATCAAAATATCTAGCTAACCTTTGTGCATGCAGATATTTCCAAAAAAGACATGCATTACGGATTTGAAATGTTTTGTTTAATTGTGATAGTATGAGCTAGGAATCAAGGAATACATGCAAGTGACAGATACCTAGGTGGTGGGCATCAGCCAAGAAGCCTATGACGGCATCATATTCTGCTTGATTTTTGGTGGCTGACTTGATACAAAGTCCATTCAAGAGACGAGGTATCCGATGAGGAGAGTATATGGCCCATGTTGCAGCAACGAGATTTTGTAACCATCGAGATGCACCGTCAACGAAACCATGGTGACAAGCTGGCGGAAGATCTATCTATTAACATGTGATTTGAGAATGCTTTGTTTAGAATAAATCGATGATGAGGTGATCATCATAAAAAATAAGTCATTGTACATACATGTTTACTCTAACATTTTATGGATGAAATTTTTTGAGGTAGAGACCATTGACAGGATCTTTTAGGCAAGCCCCATTGGGCTCTAATAGTATGTATGCCCCCTTGTGGAGGAAATTCTTGAAGATGTATGGGCTCTTCCAATTTTCTAAATTTCCAAGTCCTATTATTTCTTGGGTGACATTGTGGTGGAGGACGTATGCCCCCTTGTGGAGGAAATTCTTGAAGATGTATGGGCTCTTCCAAATGGTTTCTAAATTTCCAAGTCCTATTATTTCTTGGGTGACATTGTGGTGGAGGACTAGCTCTCCCTCGAAGAATGTCCGAGGGGTGATGTTGCGATTGAACTAGGCCTTCAACCTCCTTTTTATGGGATTCATTGTTCTGAAGGGATTCTCATAGGTGTTCTTCGACCAAGTCTATCTATATGAACCTTTGTTCCAAAGGTTTGGTATCTTCTAAAATCTTAATGGCTGAGTGCAAAGTGGAGATCTGACACTCGATAGGAAGTACTACTTCTATACCATATACGATTTGGAAGGGTGTGAACCCTATGAATTCTTTACTATGGTGCAGTATGCCCACAAGGCAAAGAACACCATGTGGTGCAAATTAGTTTTGTGAGTATTCACCATCTGTTGTAACATGGTTTTGAGGACCTTGTTGACAAATTCTACTTTCCTGTTGGATTGGGGGTAGTATGGGGATGCAAATTCGTGAGAGAAACCAAGGTGTTGGGAAAACTCTTGAAATATTTCATTTTCAAAATGTTTACCATGGTTTGACACCAATTCTTTGGGAACACCGAACCACGTTATGACGTGGTTGAAGAAAAGCCGTGAAGTGGTTTCAACGATGTTATTTAATGTGGGCATCGCTTCCGCCCATTTGGTAAATAGTCAACAATGACTACAATGTATTTGTGGTTGTCGAACGATGGGGGGTTACAGGTCATGAAGTAAATGCCCCATTTACAAAAGGATTCGGCCACTATGACTGGATGTAAGGGGGCAGGTGGTGCTCGTGCCTTATGAGCATATAACTAGCATCACTCACATCTTTTGACTACTTGTATACAATTGTGGAAGAGGGTGGGCCAAAAATAGCCAGTGTGGATGATCTTTTGGGTAGTGGTCATTCCTGATAGATGGTCATCACACGCCCCACTATGAAAGTCATTTAAGGCTTTCTCAGCTTGTTGGTGATCGACGCATTGATGAAGGATGGTGTCAACGCCTTGCCAATAGAGGGTGTCCCCTAATAGGAGGTAATGGGGAGCTTGTTGGCGTATGCATCTTCGATGGTCATGCGTAAGATGAGGTTTGAACTTTTTATTTCATAAAAAGAGAAGAATATCACCGTACCAGGGGTCATCTGTGAACACCATAAATAGATGTTCATCGGGGGAAGCCTCATTAACTGGAGATCCTTGAGTATCTATTGGGAGGGCCGTGATGAATTCAGTCATGATGAGTGCTTTTTTGCTCTTAGGGGTGGTAAATTGTAGATAACACTCTTGTAGAATAACCACCCATCGAGCATATTTGTGGTTCATCATATGACGAGTGAGAAGGTACCTCATGGGATTGATGGCTGCTACTATAGTAGCGGTTCAAAGGATGATATAATCTCAAAGTTTTTGTATAGAATGTACGAGGGATAAGGCCATTTTTTCTTCAGGCTCATACTTCAATGCAAGTCCAGATAAATTCTTCCTCACATAATAAATTACGTGCTCCTTGTTGTCTAGTCCATCTTGGACTAATACCCCAGTGATGGCTATTTTTGACACATACAGGTATAGGGTATAATATTTATTATAGTTAGGGGGGCTAATCAAAGGTGCTTGAGATAATGTATCTTTCAAAGCATCGAATGATTTTTGTGCTTGATCATGTCATTGGAAGGGGATGTCTTGACAAAGGAGGTGTAGAAAACCTTACATGAAAATGGAATAATTGGGTACAACGAGGCATAAGAAGTTGGCCTTACCCTGCAAGCTTTGTAATTTCTTTAAATGTTTCAGTAGAGGTACTTCTTTTATGGCTTTGAATTTAAGGGGGTCTACTCTAATCCCTTGTTGGGAAATGATAAAGCTCAAAAGCCTTCCAGCATTGATGCAAAATACACACTTAAGGGAGTTCAAACATAGGTTATATTACTAACATATTTGAAACACCGGGAGGAGGTCCTCTAAATGGTTGGTGCGGATTTTGGACTGCATTGTGAGATCATCCAAATATGCAAAGATGAGGCAAGTTAAATTGTGGAAGATGTAGTTCATGGCCCACTGGAAAGTGGCGCCAACATTTTTAAGACCAAAAGGCATGACTTGGTATGCGAATGTCCCTCAAGGGGCAGTGAATGTCATTTTGTACTAATATGTGTGACAAATACAAATTTGGTTATACCTAGAGAACCCATCCATAAATGATAAGGCCTCATGATTGGTAATGACTTGATCGATGAATGGTGTTGGGTAATTATCCTTAGGGCATGCTATATTTTCATCCCTAAAATTATTACAAATGGGAATGGTGCCCTGTTTCTTCATGACAAGTATAGGGTTGGAAACACACGACGTCCTAAAAGAACTGGCAACACCTTCCAAAAGTTGAAGGACCAACCAAGGTAATGGTGATGAGGCTCAATTGTTGCCTGCACCATCACCTATAGGGAAATGATGCCCTAGATTTCGTCACTAGCTACCTTCATCCCACATGAGCATTTGAGTCTCTAGCTTCTTGGTAGTCAGTTACCAGTGCCGAGCACTAGATGGGTCAGGTAGCCCCAAAGAGTATCGCACGCACTGGACCTAAGTCGACCCCCTCTGAATCGAGTCTTTTCCATGCTTGGGTATTCATTTCTGTAGGATGATTGGAGTATTTTAAGCTTCGTATAAAGTCAATAACTATGTTTCGATGGTGTAACATGACCATGGTGGCTTATGGGATGCCTACCCCCAATGGTCCTAACCTGAACTATAAATAATTTGGTGGCCCCTGTGGGGAAATTTAATTGGTTCAAGTTATGGTTGCTTTTAAGGAGTCTTAATTCACTTATGGAGTGACTTTGTAAGCCAAAATAGACTAAGTACCCAAATCTCCAAAAACCTGGATGCTCCTTAAGTATAAAGCTTATGAAGGCTTAGTGTGTGATACAAGTGGACATACAAAGTGTGATGAGATGCATATATACGGTGATCCTTTACAATATCCTTCAAACTACACTAGGTGTTATTTGTTCCTTGCATGAAAAAAATAAATATATTTGTGGATTATGGGCCACTTACACTTTTCCTATTAAACTGTGTGGAGTTTAATAAGGGAGATGGAAATTCAAATGTTTTCGAGAAGTTTTTCATATGCAATCCCAGGTTCATCTAAGAGACGCAAGGGAAACATAGATTACTTACTTTCTCTAGTAACATTTGCTCCTAGTCCCAAAAAAATGTTTTGGTTAGTGGTAAGATTTTTGGATAATGGGCCACTTACTTCTTCACTAATTAAGCTATGTGATTTCCAGAAAATTTAAGCAACATCGTTTGAAAACATATGTGGATTTTGGCAACTTACTTTCCTCCCTAATTAAACAATGTGGCTATTTTGAAAATACATAAGAAACTCTAATTGCTTCACGAATTATGGTTCATCAAGAAACCAAGGGTACTGAACAGAAAATATTGAATGCACAGGTGAAGGTAATTCACTAAAGGCTCCTAATCACCTGAGAAAAAAGGACAAATACAAGGCTTTTCTTTGCTCTCCATTTACCACATGGTTTTCATAGACACAAACGCACACTCGTAGTTTTTTTGGGAAACATACGCACGTTCGCTTCTGTTAGAGAAAAATGCATGCGAGCAAGAAAGATAAAAAAATAAATCACTTCCAGGGGCTCAGAACAGATCCTGGGGGTCTATAAAAAATCCAGATAAGTGAAGATCACCTTGTAGGATGGTTGTGTAGAGAGTAGGTCTTACAAAATCAATCTCTAGATTAATGAAAAGAGATCAGTATGGTCACCATTCCTGTTGTAGTGTTTTTGGAGCACCAGTGTACCAAAAGACACCCCCTTAGCAATGGATTGTTCCCTGCAAAGGATGACAGTCAAAATTGGTATTGTTAGTGGATAGACATAAATAAACACAACATTGTAAATAGTGAAAAAAATGCATACATAAACTAAACAAAGAGGTACATAAACAAAGACAATACTCAAATAGAGAAAACAAATCAATAATATATGGAAAAATATCCCTTTATTGATTGTTTGTGGTAGAGGTTTAATGCAATAGGTGAATCTTAAACACTTGAAGACAATTCTTTGAGCTATGGGGCTCAAAAATCCTAAGCAAGGGGGTTTCTTTCCTCAATCTCTTCATAAGTTTCTCTTCTCTCTCAAAGAAGTTTAAGACTCCCCAAGGGTGGATTTCTCTTTACTCACTAAGATGATGGTTTGGTTAGAAGCAATATGAGCAACATTTTAGTGCTCTTCACTTCTTTGGCTTCAAGAATGGAATGGTGGTTTTCTCACACAACAATTTGGCCAGCATAACAATGTCTCATATTTTGGTTCTCTCATGTCCTGTTTATATATAATTTTTTGAATCCTTCTTCCCTCTCTTGGTACATGTATGATAAAGACGCATGAGTAGGACAAGAAGATTCCATTGAGAGATTTATATCTCCAAGGCAACTCGAATTCGGTTGTACTGGACTGAGCTCATGTCAGAGAATTGGCCCAAGTGTGTAAAGTGGTCCTGAATCATTGATTCATTCTTTTCTGCAATCGCGTGGCTTTTGGAGGTTATGCCACGCATGCATGTTTATTAACGAAATATATGAGTGGCCTTAATTGTTTTTCCTTTATAAAATTTGGACCTTAGGAGAACTTTGATTTTTTTTTTCTTGATAATGTATTTGGTTGGAAAAATGTCCACCTGTGCGTTCTGCTGGATATTTTTAATGTCTTTTGGATTGTACTAACAGGTGTATGATTTTTCGGTGTTAACACAAGGGACAAGTGCCAATGATAAAAATGGAAGATGATCAATTGAGACAACCTATAATGGCCCATGGGCACACTAGGGATTAAAGAACATGCATAGAAATCATGAAAATACCTAGAAGATCCTCGACTAGGGCGCTAGTAAGAAGAAATTGAACAATAAATAAGAACAAAACAAGTCGCTAAAGTTTTTTTTTTTCCATTTTGTAGTCTATACTAGTGGATTGGTACAAACTTTTTTCAAAAATAGTGTTTATATTTATAATACACTCCTTGATTGGAAAATCAACAAGTACATTGGATGATAGACGATACCCTTGCTAATGACATATGCTCCATATTCTAGCAAGAGTTTGACACAATCTTCAAAACCATATGTTGTTACAATGTGCTAGTGGAAAAACAAAATATAATAGTAAATTATTCTCATACTCCACTCAAAGAAAGAAAGGCCACAAAACTGAAATGATCAAAATAGGATTCTTGTTGTCAACTTACACATATTAGATTTGCACAATGTGTACATGAACCTTTAATTAATGGACAAGTCTATTAGTTGTGGAGGAATTATTTCGACAGTATAAATTTCAATAAATTTTATAGAAATAGTGTTTAAATCATGTTTTTGAAAATAACAATAAATTTAATGTCATCAAAAACTTTTAAGACACCCACTATTTTGAAATTCAACAATTTTAGCACAAAAAAAACCCTTTTAGAAATTTATCAAAATATTATCAAAAATTTTATAATCTTAAAAACAAAAAAGCAATGGGATTGGACTACGACTTAATTAATATTCTTAGTTTGAAAATGATTGATTATATATGAATGCAATCCTTTCCTTATCACCTTTTCATTTTGCAGCGGAATAAAAATAATATTACATTTGTGAATAGACCATGAACTTAATATTTACCCTTACTTTTTGCTCCATCTTCCACAGAATATGGACGGGTTGCATTTGTTTGTCAATTTTCTAACGAACGAGCTCATTTCAAGATGCTTTGTCATGAATTTGTTTAGCCTAGAGAGTAGGGAGGGATGCATTTTGTTCTATTTCCAACTAACTAGGGAGTATGGACGCATTGCATTTAATTGTCAATTTCCAACTAACGATGTCCTTTCAAAGAAGCTTTTTCATGGACCTTTAATTATTGGTGTACTGCTAACTTAATCTAGAAATTATCTTATTACTAATAGATTGTTTTTTATGATTTTACTGGCCAGTTTTCCAAAATGCAACTTTAATACAGAGAGATTTTATTTTACGACTTCTATAAAAAGTTTTTCAAAATGCAACCCTCTTCATAAACTTTATTATTAATTAATTTTATGAGATTGTACTTATTAATTAACTAACTAGAAGATATATAATACTTTAGAAGATATATAATACTTTTAAGATTGTGTTTTGCTACATTGAGTGGATCAATTCCCATATGCAATTCAAGATTAGGAAAAATTTGTTTGGTATATTTATATTTATATTTATATTTATATTTATATATATATATATATATATATATTTTGATGCAGTAAATTAATTTGAATATATTATTTATATATTTTATTTACCATTAAGTTATACAAATTATAACAAAATTATTATTTTTCAATTTGTAGGTATTGTGGATGTTTAATTAAATAATTTTATTCAAAATTATTAATTACTTTTTATATAAGAGGCAGGTACTAAGTAAGTTTTATTGATGTATAGTTACTCATTTTTAGGATTTGGTGAACATTTTTTCTCTAACTTTGTTGAATTTGTTTTATTTAAACATAGTATTTATAATTTTTGCCTCCAAGTATATAAGAAATTCAAGAAATTGATCTTTTAACAAGAAATTGAATTCAAGTATTCAAAAATTTTCTGGAATTCAAGAAGTATTTTTTTTTTTTTAATTCATTTTGTGTGCCTGAGATTAATGTAAATGTTTATTATTCTCGCAGATCAAAGGATATTTGAAACTCCAACTGAGATATTATCACGATCCCACTCTGAAGTTATTCGGTTTCAAGCCCCAAAGTTTTTTAATCTTATTTGCTCGAATCAAACACAAAGATTGGTCACTTACCATGCAAAACTTTAGTGTGAATTTTGTTAGTCATTTAATCTACTGCAACTTTATTCTTGGTTTTATTCAAAGTGATTGTTGCATCCCTGTTTAAGTTTGGATTAGTGGTATCAAAGCGGTATGCTCTTTCTCTATTTTTCTTTGCATGTCCCTAACACGGTCGAGAGATAAGGAGTTAGGGCTTGAACTAGTCGAACCTTTGCAAGAACAGCCTCGCAAATCCCGATGACCTCCCATGGTGGAATAGAAGAAAGATGAGGGGGAAAGAGATCCTTTGAAAATCTTGCTCGAAGAAACCCTTGAGCGGTAGAGGAACACAATGATAAATAACTTTTCCCAGATGCTTCAACAACTACCCAAAGGCGACGCATCTTCTTCCAATAGCCACTTTGGAAATGCCACACCCTTTAAGGTACAAGTTAACTTTGACATCCCCATATTTGAAGGTTAGATAAATGCGATCATTGTAGATAAATGGTTAAATCTGTTGGGAAAATATTACTTTTGCACTTATTAAAGATGCCCCCCATGTCAAGGACTGGTGGGAAACCTACTGTGAGAAGGATGAACGTTCACCCTCACTATTTTTAGCTGCATCCACTTGGAATTCATTCTGGGACACCTTCAAGGACTAGCACTACCCTTTCTGTAGCTATTAGGATAAATACATAAAGTGAACCATGCTGCAACAGGTAAGGGACCAAGACGTGTGGGAGTTTACCAATGTTTTTCATACCCTTCGCATGAAGTTGGGTATCAAGGATTTTGAACTACATTTGTTGCTCGAGCACCACGATTTTCTACATAGGTACATCCAGGATGAGATGGAGTTCCTGGACATCTCCTTGCTTGGCACGACGTATCGATACGCTGTCAAGATTGAGCAGAAGTTTAAACAGAAGAAGCGAGGCCTTGGATTTGCGAATTTAAAGCGAGGGAAATGCTCCCCCAAACTACAAAATAAAGGACAAAGCCAAGGCGAAGCAACCCATGACAACTCGCCAAAGACATAAGAAAATAACAACACCACGAAGACAAAGAAGGACACATGAAAATGGTGTGAGTTCAATAAGAGCTCCACTCACAACACAAGTGAGTGTCGGGCCAAGCAGTCACCCGTGGCCAATCTAAAGGCTTCCGAATCAGATGCATGTTCCGACTCTGAGTTAGAACCTGACAAGGGGAATGACAGAGGGAAGCAGATCATTAATTCGAAGCCCAGTGCTATCGTGGCCACCACCAAGATCCAAAAGAATGAACTTAAAGATCCAAAGGAGGGGGAAGCTTTTTCCACTCACAAATGTGGGTGAAGGGTTCTTCGTTGTAGTTCATTATCGACAGTGAGAGCCAAAAGAACCTCATTTCAATAGAGGTCGTGAAGCGACTGGGCCTACCGATTGAAACACATCTGCAGTCATACAACATCGGGTGGCTTCACCAAGGACGAGATCTCCGCGTCAGCCAGTAGTGCCGCCTTCCCTACAACATCAAGCCCTTCATGGATGAGGTATTGTGTGATGTTGCTCCTCTTGAAGTTTGTGATGTATTATTAGGAAAACCATACTTGTGCAAGCGACATGTTGTATATGAGTCTAGACTTCACTTAGTGAACACATATAATATGTGGCTGTTGAGATTTTCGGTTTTATTAAATTGGGCAAAAATCTCATGTAGGTGACAACAATAGGATTTGTTGCGCTATTAGCTCCATTTTGTTGAGGAGGAGTTAATGCATCCTATATTTGTTGTGAGAGAATTTATGAGTCAGTTTTATTCTCCTAGCTATAAAAATATAGGCCCGTACAGGATATTGATGGAGAGAGTGTGTGAGGAAATAAATTATTCTAATCTCCTGTTGAATAATAAGATTGTCGATGCTTCTGTTTTGTTGGATGTAGCCTATATTGGTTGGGTGAACCACGTTAAATCCTTATGTTATTTTGTATGATTTTATGTGCTGTGTATGCCTTTAAATTTCCACTACGCACTGTTTTCTCCAACAATTGGTATCAGAGCATGTTGTGGAGCCGGTATGTGTGAGTAAGTTGTGGAAGGTGGAGTTTAGGCGTTGGCACGGTTTTGGTTGAAATAAGCGCGCCAATTTTAACAGAGGAACGGGTTGGCACATTTTATTTTGTAATAGACGCGCCAATTGGTGCAGATCCGAGTTTAATACTCATGCCAGAGCGCCAGTATCCCGATTAGCGCGGGTCCGACCAGTTTAAGCGTGCCAATTCTATCACTCTAATCGATTTTGCTTCTGGCACGAATCGTCTGCTATCAAGGAAGCGCTAAGTTCCTTTCCACGTGCCAAGCAAGGATCGCTTTGGTAAAACTGCAATTTTGTTATTTTTTTTTTTAAATTGTAATCCACAGTTTGTACAGCAGAGGGATTTTTTGATAAGGTAAAGGAAATACAGTATAAGGAAAAGGCATTTTTTATATATATTAACTTTATTTATTAAAAAGTTGGAATTGGAGATTGTTTGTTTGATACAATATGGCAAAAACTCAAAGTGCTCGTTTTGAGATCGAGAAGTTCAATGGCAAAAACAACTTCGAGATCTGGAAAGTGAAAATGTATGATCTACTTGTGCAACAAGGCGTGGCGAAGGCGTTGTTGGGAAAATCCAAATAGCCTTACAACATAACAGATGATGAGTGGAGCGAATTGGATGAAAGAGCATTGAGTGCTATTCGACTGTGTTTGGTGGATGATGTTTTGTTTAGCATCGTGTCGGAGAAAACAGCTGTTGGTTTGTGGACAAAGCTTGAGAAGCTGTACATGACAAAATCCTTAACCAATAGGATTCTCCTGAAGCGACAGTTGTACAGTTTGCGAATGAAGGAAGGTACATCTATTACTGATCATTTGAATACCTTTAATACTCTCTTGGTGCAATTAGAAAGTATAGAAGTAAAATTTGAATCAGAAGATAAAGCTATAATTTTATTATGCTCGTTGCCCAAGTCATGGGATCATTTTGTTACTTCTATAAGTCTTAGTTCATCAGAAACCCTTGAGTTTGATGATGTAGTTGCATCTTTATTATCTGAAGAAACAAGGAAAAGGTCAAATTTAGAAACCTCTACATCAGAAGCAATGATGGTCAGAGGTCGTTCTAAAGATAGATGCTTCAGTAGGCACAACGAATTGCTTTCAAAATCGAAAGGGAAGAAGAGTAAGGTAAAGTGTTGGTTTTGTGGAAAATTGGGACATTTGAAGAAGGATTGTTGGAAGCGACATCAAACTTCTAAAGAAGACTCTTCGACAGAGAAGAAAGAAGCAAACACGACAGATACAGGTTTGGCATCCATTCAGGTATGAGTGATGAAGTGTTATCAGTTAATTTGTCTAATCATGATCAACATTGGCTGTTAGATTCTGGTGCATCAAATCACATGTGCATTCATAGAAAATGGTTTAAGACTTATCAATCAATTAATGATGGAGTCGTTTACATGGGATATGATGTCACATGTAATATTGTGGGAATTGGAAGCATTCAGCGACAAATGTTTGATGGGACAGCTAAAATTTTAACTGATGTAAGACATGTACCTGAATTAAGGAAAAATCTCATTTCACTAGGAGCACTAGATACGAATGGATATAAAACTGTTATTCAAGGTGGAGTAATGAAAATTTATAAAGGAATTTTACTAGTAATGAAAGAAAATAAGGTTGGAAATATTTTTCAGTTAGAAGGAAGAACAGAGTCAGATCATGTTTCTACGGTGTCTGAAAATGACAGTAGTTCTATTCCTTTATGGCATCAAAGGTTGGGCCATATGAGCGAAAGAGGTTTAAAGATTTTGTCTGATCGTAAGTTACTTCCTAATCTAAAGTCTGTTAAGTTAGATTTGTGCAAACATTGTCTGTTTGGGAAACAAAGCAAGCAGAAGTTTAAAACTAGCAAACATACTAGTAAGGGAATCCTTGATTATATCCATTCCGATGTTTGGGGTCCATCCCCTACAACCTCGTATGAAGGCTCGTCATATTTTGTATCTTTTATTGATGATTTCTCTAGAAAAGTGTGGGTCTATATGTTAAAGAGGAAGTCTGATGTATTTACAGTTTTCAAACAGTTTAGAGCATTAGTAGAAAACATCACTGGAAGAACCATTAAATGTTTAAGAACTGACAATGGTGGTGAGTTTACTTCAAAGGAATTTGACAATTATTGCAAGGATGCTGGGATCGAACGACATAAAACCACTGTTTATACTCCTTAGCAAAATGGAGTTGTTGAATGCATGAATAGGACTCTTTTAGAGAGAGCAAGGAGTATGTTGAGTAACGCCAATTTGCAGAAGGAATTGTGGACAGAAGTGGTGGTTACAGCTTGTTATGTGATAAATTGATCACCATCAACGACGATAAGATGCAAAATTCCTCAAGAGGTATGGAAAGGTCATCCTTGTGATTATTCTAAACTCAGAATTTTTGGTTGTGATGCATATGCTCTAGTGCCGAAACATCAGCATTCTAAATTAGATCCTAAATCAAAAAGATATATCTTTGTTGGATATGGTGATGGAACAAAGGGATACAATGTGTGGGATCCTACTACTCACAAGATCATCATCAACAAACATGTTAAGTTTGATGAATCCTCTCTTGCACATTTAGATGTAGATAATAAATTGAAACATGATAATGTATCTGACTTTCAACACATTCAGTTTGAAACCAGTTCTGATGATAGTCAAAATGAACATAGTTCAGATGAAAGTCATGAACAAGTTTTGGATACAGATCATGAACAAGGTTCAGATGTAGATCATCAACATGTCTCAGATGCTGATCATGAAGAAGTTCCTACAGATAATAATCAGCCAATTGTGGAAGTACCAGAAACATCTTTAAGGAGGTCTACAAGAATGAAACGTCCTCCTAAAAGGTATGATGATTATGTTACTTCAGTTGCTTTTACTGCTAACGATGATGAACCTTTGTGCTATCAGGAAGCTGTAGAAGGTTCTAAAAGTGAAAAGTGGAAAGCAGCTATGAAGGATGAAATGATGGCCTTAGATAAGAATGGCACATGGGATCTGGTAGAACTTCCTAAAGGTAGGAAAACAGTGGGATGTAAATGGGTTTTCAAATTGAAAAGGGGTGTTGATGATACAAAGGACAGGTACAAAGCAAGGCTGGTCGCAAAAGGTTTTTCTCAGAAAGCAAGCATTGACTTTCATGAGATATTTTCACCAGTTGTAAAAATAGCTTCAATTCGAATTGTATTAGCATTAGTCACTTTACTTGATTTAGAATTACAGCAACTAGATGTTAAAACTGCATTTTTACATGGAGATTTAGATGAGGAAATTTACATGGAACAACCAAAAGGGTTTGTTCAACATCGCAACAAGAAATTTGTCTGCAGGCTCAAGAAATCATTGTATGGTCTGAAGCAGTCGCCTTGACAGTGGTATAAGAAATTTGATTCTTTCATGATGAGTCAAAATTATATAAGAAGTGAATATGATCATTGTGTTTACTTTAAGCAATTAAGTAATGGCATGTTCATTATCTTAGTGTTGTCTTTTAGCAAGAAAAAGCATAGTAGAGATCAACAAGTTAAAAGCTCAGATGGCAACGAAATTTGATATGAAAGATCTAGGAGCAGCAAGACAGATTTTGGGCATGGAGATTTTCAGGGACAGGAGCAATGGTAAGCTGTGGCTATCACAACAGAAGTATATTGAGAAAATACTCTTGAGGTTTGGTATGAACAATGTGAAGCCTGTATCAGTCCCTTTAGCTTCCCATTTTAAGATTTCTTCTAGTTTATGTCCTAATACAAATGAAGAAAAGGAATATATGTCTCGAATTCTGTATGCCAATGTAGTAGGTTGTTTGATGTATGCGATGGTTTGTACTCGACCAGATATTTCACATGCAGTTGGGGTTGTCAGTAGGCATATGGCAAATCCAGGTAAAGAACACTAGTCAGCAGTGAAATGGGTGCTTCGGTATTTGAGAGGCACAAGTGATTATTGTATCACTTATAATAGGAGTAGTGAATTTGTTTGTGGATATGTTGATTCCGATTTTGCAGGTGATTTGGATAAGAGAAGGTCAACATCAGGGTATGTCTTTACTCTTGCAGGTGAAGCTATTAGCTGGATGCCAAAGCTACAGAACATTGTTGCTTTATCTGCTACTGAAGCAGAATACATAGCTGCTTCTCATGCTTGCAAAGAAGCGATTTGGTTGAAAGGTTTGTTTGGTGAGTTTGGTAGGTTATAAGACAAGATCAAGTTATTTTGTGATAGTCAAAGTGCAATTCATTTGGCTAAGAATCCGGCCTATCATAGTAAATCAAAGCATATACCTATCAAGTACCATTTTGTGAGACAGGTTATCACTAAAAGGGGAGTCTCTCTTGAAAAGGTGCATACAAAGGAGAACTGTGCAGACATGTTCACGAAACCAGTTTTGTTAGAGAAGCTACGTTGATGTTTGGCTTCTCTTGGCTTGCAGAAAAGACAAAAATAATAAAGAAACAGAGTATCAGGCTAATTGTTGTCAAGGTGGAGATTGTTGAGATTTTCGGTTTTATTAAATTGGGCAAAAATCTCATGTAGGTGACAACAATAGGATTTGTTGTTATATTAGCTCCATTTTGTTGAGGAGGAGTTAATGCATCCTATATTTGTTGTGAGAGAATTTATGAGTCAGTTTTATTCTCACAGCTATAAAAATATAGGCCTGTACAAGATATTAATGGAGAGAGTGTGTGAGGAAATAAATTATTGTAATCTCCTGTTGAATAATAAGATTGCCGATGCCTCTGTTTTGGTGGATGTAGCCCAAATTGGTTGGGTGAACCACGTTAAATCCTTGTGTTATTTTGTATGATTTTATGTGTTGTGTATGCCTTTAAATTTCCGTTGCACACTATTTGCTCCAACAGTGGCCAACATACCTCTCTATTCTTTCATGATTACTAGATTAATTAAAGTTTCAAAGGCTAATCATTCTTCGAATCAAAGACTTTGAGAGCTTTAAATCTAAGATATAAAATTTAAATGCCTCTTATCCCATAATGAAAGAGTCGATTTCAAATATTTGCGAAAACATTTACTAAAATTTAAAAAATAAAGAGAAGATTTACTAACTTCCAACATTTCCAAATTATAAAAATAGTTTTAGAATTTTAAATCCAATCTATTTATCAAATAAAAATTTAATAATCGTTGTTTTTTTTAATATTTAGATGCTTGTTTTATGTTAAATCATATATATAAAAGATTAAATAGCAATCAAATTTGTTATTTAAATTTTAAATTTATCTGATTTAATGTTCGTTGTTTTTTTAATATTTGGATGCATACCTTAGGTTAAATCATATATATAAAATATTAATTAACAATTAAAATTGTTATTTAAATTTTAAATTTATCTAATTTATTAATAAAACTAAATATAAAATTTAAACTTATATATTAAAAACTAAAAATAAATCTTTAAATAACTCTATCCAAAAAAGCATCCAGTCAAATATTAAAAACAAAATTTAATTACTGTATTAATATAACCTAAAAAAATCATATGTTTTAATTATATATAAATATTAAAATAAACTATAAATATTTCAAACCAATTATAATAAACTTAAACGGTATTGCGAAAACAGACTGTAAAACGTCAAATTCCAAACCTAGAGGGGCTTCCAGAAATTAAATGTAATAGTTTCGTCCACACAGTATGGATGCCTTGCACTTAATGGTCAATTTCGAGATATTTCCAAAAATGGAGTATCTTTAATTATCAATTTCCACCCAACCAGGTCCTTTCAAAATTGCTTTTTCGTGAACCTTTAGTTGATTGCCGACTAGATATTACTTGGGAAATGATTGATTACTAATTTTACTCGCTTTATAGGTGAAGCTTCTAAATATAGTGTAAAGTTTAATTAAAATTATATCTATATATTTATATCTATTTATTAATTAATTAAATTGATAAAAAATAATAAACGAGATCTTTATCTTCTTAAATATCACATCAATGTATTAATTTTTCATAAATATCAAAACATATATATCTTTCTAATGTAATATAACCCTGAAAATAGAGATCTTAATACTTAGACTCACATAATATTACAAAGAAATAAAAAAATAAAATAAATAACTTAAGGACTAATTACTTAATTTATAATAATTATAAAGTATATATATATATTTTAATAGTAAATTATATGATTAATT
The DNA here is from genome assembly GCA_000404065.3 of Pinus taeda. NCBI lineage: Eukaryota > Viridiplantae > Streptophyta > Pinopsida > Pinales > Pinaceae > Pinus > Pinus taeda. The sequence continues at coordinate 43,697 of APFE030056851.1, forward strand.
TAAATTATTATTATTAATTATAAAAAATAATTAATATATATCTTAAACTAAATATATTTTAAAAAATATAAAACAAGATTTTTAATTTATAAATAGACTTTGTTATAATATTATGGTTGATATCATGGAATACCACATGTTCAAAAAATCATAACTCATTTTATATGGTACTTATTTATGTGATATTTTTTAAAATTAATCAATTTAATTAAAAGGATTTAACTACTTTAGGAATAAATTTCAACCTTTCAATTGTGTATACTATTATTCATATTATAGAATATTTGGTGGAAATTAAATCTCTATTATCTATCTAATAATTATTTATTCCAATACTTATGTTTATTTATAGAGCTTTTAGATTTTTAATACAGCGTGGTTAGATAATTGAAAATTCAATTCTTTTTGTAGAAATAGTCTTTGAATTATGTTTTTAATGGTGGAAATGGATTCAACACCATCAAAAATATCTAGAACACATAAAAATTTTGAAATTTAACAATTATAACTCAAATTTACAAAAATCTTTCCACCACCTTAAACTACCTGTGAAAAATGTACCTATTACTTCGACATATGTTTATCATATCTTTTCCTCTGCGAATCACTGCCACGCGCTTTGAGAGGATTTAATTTTGAGAAGATATAAATTTCATGCGATGACTCGGACTATGATTCTGTGAAAAATGTACCTATCAATTCCGACCTAAGTTCATCGTATCTTTTCCTCTGCGAATCACTGCCAACCGCGTTGAGAGGATTTAATTTTGACAAAATATAAATTTCAAGCGCTAATTTTATCCTGATTGCATATTCTTGATATTTTTGGAATATACGGTTACTTTCCCATTTCATTACATTGTAATTTTGAATACGTAATATAGTTTACATATAATATTTCTGGAATATGTAAAAGAAATTCATTAATTTTGTTAATATAGGTTATATTTTTGTTATAAAAATATCTAGATATTTCTAGAATATGCAAGAGAAATAAATTATGACTTTCCCATTCATGGAATTGTGATTTTGACTAGGTAAATATAGTTTTTTTCTTTGAGATATGTTTTTTTAAATGACCAAATATATTTGACTGATTTGACAAGGTGAGAAGAGTCAACAGTGGGACTGGGATGTTTGGGTTCTTAAATTATTGGTATATTTTTATTGTTAACCTTTTTTATATATTATATTCTTGATATTATAATGACAACCAAAGAGACCAAACCGTGTGTTTCCATTTGAGAAGGTTAGAAAAGTCAATAGTGGGGCTCGGATGTTTGGATTCTTAAATTATTGGTATATCTTTATTGTTAACTCTTCCACATACTATATTCTTAATATTATAATGACAACCAAAAAGTTTAACCGTAAACTCTATCTAAATTATTTAAACAAACTCCAAATTCTCCATTATTTAAAAAATAATTATTTTAAATTTGACATGGTGTATTGGTATATCATTATTGTTTATTGTTAGCTTTTTGACATACTACTCTTGAAATTATTATAATGAGAACCAAAAAGTTTAAGGGTTAACTTTATCTAAATTATTTAAACAAACTACAAATTCTCCATGATTTAAAATTAATTATTATAATTTAATATGGTGTAAGCAACTTAATAAAAATTAATATTTTTCGAGATTAAAATGAAATATCTTGGAAGATTAAAAATGTTTATTTGGTAAATAGAAAATTAAAGTAAAAAATGTTTTTTTTATATTTTAACAAGGTGTTTTAGCGGTTACAATCACTCTCCAAAATTTTGTGTATACTTTGTTTTGGAGCCTCTCTCCTAAATCACAGCGACTCATCTCACACTAGCCCAGGTACTTGTGCTTTGATTGAGCTTTATCTTTTGCATTTGGCTTGCATTTTCCTACTTGCTTTACTGCCTAATCCACAAGTCGGTCTCTTGACTTGGATTCAACCCGGTTCCAGGCTTGCCTTAGTGAACTGTGCAATCATTGAGGACAGTTAGCCTTCTTCTCAGGAATTGCGCAGTCCAAGATGACAGTGAGCCTTCAACTCTAAAATTGCACAGAGCCAGTTGACATCCAAACTTCCACTGGGAAATGCGTAGAGCCTAATAGGTAGCCCAAAGACACTCAGCCCAAAAATTGCGCAGAAGATTTTCCCTCAGAAACTGCTTATTGCATGAGCCAGTGAATTGCCCAGTTCTTCCTAGCACTGCGCAATCTCTTGAGGTCATGTATGGAAGCTTTTCCCGAAAAAGCAAAAAAGAAAAAAAAGAATCCCTAGAAAATAAGGATCTATTCTTAAAAACCCGAAGGAGACACTTGATTTATTTTGGAAATTGTTGCCAAGTGTCACTTTTTCCTTGATTTTTGACCTTCGCGTCATAAATCAATGCCTTGACATTGTTGGTCTCCTCCGATGTATCCGGGTTCCCACACTTCTGCTAGCATCTCATGGACAACCCCAACAATGGAATTTTTAAGGCCTCTTCCCTTTATTCTCAAACCAAACCAAACAAACTATTCTCCCTCAAACATACACTAGAAAGCTATAAGCTATAGATGTCATGTTGGTCATTCAAACACACTCCAAAACTAGTTTAGCTAGGGGAAAAGAGACGTTTATATAGCTTGGATGGATGGAAGATGGTTCCTCTCGTCATGGGAGAAGGTCTTATCTCTTGAGTTTGTTCCATCCTAATAGGGGAAAGGAGCCCAAACTGACTTCTTCAGCGCCATCCAGCCCAAACATCTACCAGACTTCCATTACGAAGCTTCAACTCCATATTAAAAAACTTGCCAAAAGAGGGTTGGCGCGACTCAAAAAGGGCTCAGTCACTCCATATGGCACTAGTGCTAGTTTTAATCTCTGCAAATCGGTGCGAGGAGGAAATTGGTCAGTAGCGTCAGTCTTGTAAACTAGGATAAAAGGAAGATTCTTGGGAAATGATGCAAAGGGGTATTATTCTGCTCATGAAGAGGGACATACTGGGAGTTTCTTCATGATGGGAAAGCATGTAGGGTTCACTGTATAGGTCCTCTAGGATCGTGGACGGGGTAGCTCCCGGGAATGTAGATGAGGTGAGATATTTCATGGGGTTGGTAGGATATTAGAGGAGGTTCATCGTGAACTTCTCACATATTTCTTCTCCTATTAAATCAATGCAGAGGAAAGGTAATAATTTCGAATGGACATAGGAGTGTGAGGCTAGTTTTGAGTAGCTTAAGCAGTTGTTGACACATGCATCAATGTTAAATATTGTAGATCTAGAAAAAGAGTTTTTAGTGTGCAAGAATACTTGCAAGAAAGGGCTTGGTGGAGTCCTTATGCAAGATGGATAGGTGGTATGAAATGAGTCACAAAAACCGATTGAGCATGAGCGGTGATTAGAGAATGGTAGATAGCCTCGGTGGTTGGCCATGATCAATGAGTTTGTTTTTGAGATTAGATATATCAAAGGAAAAGAGAATGGGGTGGCAGATGCTCTTAGTAGGAAAATACAAGTAAATCACTTAGCAGCTATGATCTCCTATGGGACATACTTACAAGATCGGATCTTGCTAGCAGGTTAGCAGGATGTCAGGTATATGGAGATTGTGCACAGGTTGTAGCAGAGTATAGGTATAGGTACAAGTAGTAGTACAAGTATAGGTACAAGTGATAGTACATATACAAGTACAAGTGATAGTACATGTATAAGTACAAGTGCAGGTATAGGAGCAAGTGCACGGGATGTGGATTATTGTCTTACATCAGATGGATTGGTTAGATTCAAAGACAACATATATGTGCCATATAGAAGTGAGTTCAGGACGGTGATCTGATGGGAGTTTTATGTGAAACCATATTTGGGTCACCCAGGGTATCAAAAGACATTGACAGCAGTGAAGATGTTTTATTATTGGTTGAATCTGAAGAAGGATGTAGCAGAGTTTGTGGCTAGGTGTTTCAACTGTCAGCGTGTGAAAGCAAAGTGTAAGCAACCAAGTGGAATGCTACAATCTATTTTGATTCCATTATGTAAATGGGAGGTCATTTCCATGTACTTCATCACAGGTTTGACAAGAACAGTGAGACAACATGATTCCATCGTGGTTGTTGTGGACAAGTTGACAAAGGTTGAACATTTCAATCGAATGAATTCTACATTCTTAGCTAGCGATGTAGCACAAGTATTCATAAGAGATGTGGTCAGATTGTATGGTGTTCCAAAGAATATTTTTTTAGACAGGGATGCAAAGTTAACTTCCAAGTTTTGGAAGGAGTTGTTTGTAGGTTTGGGCACAGAGTTGGCCTTCAGTACAACTTACATCCACAGACATATGTGAAGACTGAGAGGGTCAACAAGATATTGGAGGACATGTTGAGGATGTATGTGATGCATCAACAACGAAAGTGGGAAGATTATCTTCCACTAGTAGAGTTTTCTTACAACAATGGGTATCATGAATATTTGAAGATGAGTCTATTTGAGGCATTGTATGGAAGAGTTGCAATACTCTTATCAGTTGGAGTGATCTAGTTAGCAAGATGTTGATTGGACCGAATATGTTGGCAGACATGGAATGAGAAATGCAGGTAATCAAGAAAAATCTAAAGGAAACACAAGATAGGAAGAAGAGTTATGCCAATAGGAATAGGTTATTGAAAAATTCCATGTTGGTGAACAAGTGTACTTGTGCATCAAACTTAAGAGGAGATCCTTACGGATTGGATCATGTGCCAATATGGTACCACGGTTTTGTGGAACCTTCAATATTATTGAGAGGATTGGGAAAGTAGCCTATCAACTTGCACTACCTCAGACAGTGAAATTCCATGATGTTTTCCATGTGTCATTTCTTAAGAAGTATGTTAAAGATGCAGATCAATGATTGACTGGTCTGTATTGTAGGTAGAACCAAATAGAGAATTCCAATCAGAGCCTTAGTGTATATTGCAGAAAAAGGTGCTCATGCTCTGTAACTGAACAATCAAGCAGGTTAAAGTGTAGTGGAATCACTTTGGGCCCAATGAAGCTACATGGGAGATGGCAGACCAGATGCGGCCTATGTATCCTTCCTTCTTTGCTCGTTGAGGCAAAGCAACTTTGGTATGGTGTTTTGATATATGTCTTAGTATATGTTCTGGTACATGTTTTGGTGTGATGTTTTGATATATGTACATATTTATATGGACGTAAATACCACCATGAGATATGTTATAAAGCTATAATAAGAGGTATGGGTGTCATGTAATTATGTTGTCATGTTGTTATGTTGTCATGTTGTTTTGCTTTTCAGTAGGGTGATCATTGTAAATACTGCATCGAGCTATGTTATAAATCTCCATGGGCAATATGTTTGTGTTTCAGCAGTTTTGCTGAGGTACAGGTGTCGCTGAACACCGAGGACATTGTCCCCCAAGGGGGAGGGTTCTATAACGGCCTTGGTGAAAATTCCATGTAATAAAAGTTAATAAAGGCAAAAATAATAACCACAATTGATGGGACACTTATTCCAATCTGAATGTTGGGAAAGACATCATAGTGTGGGTGTTCATTTATGGCTAAGGAAATTGGAAAAGGAAATGGTCGAGGCTTTGGAAAGGCAAAATGGAATTTTTGGCACATTTATTTATGAAAACAATGGAAATTAGGAGTAAAGGAGGTGAAAGGTCACAGGTTGCATGTGAGGAGGAAAATGAAGGAAAATAATGGAAAATGAAGAAAATAGAGGCCTCATTCATAAAAAGGCTTCTAAGGATCAGTTGGTAACCTTTTGTCAGTTTAGTTTTGGAGCTCTCTCATTATTCTCTTTCTCTCTCTCTCACTCTTGGACACTTAAATTTTCTTGGAGCATTTTGGCATTAAACCAAGAAAGGAAAAGAAGGAAAGAGGAAGCAAATATCAAGCAAGGAAGAGCAGGATTAAGAAGCTACAACAATATTCTTTGCATGTGCATTTTCCTTGCTAGATTTGGCATGCATGGTGTAACAATGTTTTTAGCCTAGCCTTGCCATTTCCGGATAACCATGGTGTGATTGGGATCTCATGTTTTGGTTGTGATGGATTGTCGAATGGATTCGAAGCTGAGTGAGGTGGATATACGAATGATAGAGCACATGGCCTAGTGGTCCTTGAAATAGACAATGGATCATGGTAAAGCCACTAGCCTAGTGATCCCTAAGCAAGACTGTGGATTATGGTAAAGTTAGGATTGTGTTGCCTAGGTGGGCCTAGGAATCCTTTTCGGCGAATGGAAGGATATATGGTAAAGCCAAGAAGTGGTTTTCTCTCTATTGGGCCTAGTAATCCCAGGTTTGGGATATGTGGTAAAGCCTAGAGAGTGGATCTCGATTTAGGGCCTAGTAATATGGGATTGGATTGCGGTAAAGCCTATGAGACAGGAAAATTCCTCACAGTGTAGGTGGAGAAATCCAGTGGCATCCATTCTTTTTGGCCTATTAATTGGGTGAAGATCATGGTAAAGTCTGTTATGACATGTTTATTGTGTTGGCCTAGTGATCCGGGATGGATTACAGTAAAGCATGGCTTCTACTAATGAGGGTGAAGTGGTTTATCATGGGGATGTCCTGGGTGGTTCTTTTGGTTTGAGTTTAACATTCATGCTTGGAATATGGCATGGGGGAAAATGGCTGAAGAGGTATTTGGCTCAGCCATTCTATGGTCGGGTGGAACATGGTAGTCCCATCCCAGGTTTGGATTTTGCATCATCAATATGAGGTTATTTATCCTTTTATTTCTATGAGTATTATATTGGTTTATATTTGGATCATATGTTTGTGATTTCATTGGTATTTATGTTGCTATTATGTTGGTCATGTATCTATTTTATGACAGTGGCTATGTATGGCTCTCATCATATTTTTACTCGTAAATGATTGGACAATGTATCTATGACCTAATAGAGGATAATGCAGCAAATGATATGAGGGGACAATGGTTCTTAGAAATTCTCAGATAAGTATGAGATCCATATGCTCAAATATGGCTTACACCTATAGATTACATATTTGTGATATGTTTGACGAAATTCCTGTCATGGCTAGTAGGGGTCTGGTTAAGGACTTGTACAAGTATTTTATTTTGCATCATTTTTTCATGTTAATTTAATGTTCTGGAGACGTCATTCCATTATGGGAAGTTACTTAGGCTCTAGACCTAAAAAGGCATCTCAAATTCTAGGGACGCTAGCACATAACTCAATAAAATAGACCTTGGACACTAGCTTGGGGACCTATGAGAGTGTCGAGGGGTCCTTGGATGCTGACTTGCCCATAGCAATAGAGCATCCAAAGGTCAAGTGGTCAAAACTCTCATTGGGACCCAGGGGCTAGTTGGAATAAAGGTTGGATTGGTTCCTAAAGGTCCTAATCCCAATGTTGAATGTTTGTATGGCGTGTTTCCATCAGTTCCACTTCCTTAACGTGACTTGGGAGGTCGAATCATATCATAATGGCCTCTCGTCGCATGTTTACTCCGGCTGGTCAGTTGCTTGGGTAATTGTGGGAAGAGGGTGTTACACACTGTCCAACTAGCTCGAGAACTCAGAGTGAGTAATATGTCATTAACCTTTGCATCATCTTATCAAGGCTTGTCAGCATTATTTTTGTGCCTCGGGTTCCTCAAACCTTTTTTGGCCTCCTTCCCATCGAGAGGTTTTTCTTTCCACCAAGAGAGATTGGTCTACTAACTACCATCCCTCAACTGTCTTTAACTTTTTTTTAGTATGAAATATTTTCTTATAACCCTTTTCCATAACTTGTAGTTGACCCAATTTTTTTTTTAAATAAAATTGCAAGTAATATATATATATATATATATATTACTATTATATATATATATATATATATATATATATATATATATATATATATATATATATATAGATATAATACATCCATAATTATTCAGTTAAGTCTTCATTCTTATTCTTACTTTAATAAAACAAAGTAAATTTTGAGAGCTACCCCATCAACGGAGGGGTGTTACATCTTCCCCCCCTCGAGAAAAACATCATCCTCGGTGTTTTCTTGCCCCTATAATAGGCTTGGGTATGCTCCCTGCATGACTTGTTCATCCTCCCAAGTAGCCTCATTAGGACTAAAGTGCTACAATTGCATTTGAACTTAGGGGATAACTCATTTTTGCAACATTGTTTCTCTCCAATTGAGAATACGCAAGGGTTTGAAGAGGAATTCCCTGTCTGGTTCATTCTGCAACCAAAAACCATTCATTATTATCTCTCAAAATTATTACATAAATCAATCCATGGAAAATTTTAATTACACTACCTATACATCTTGCCATTGGATTATATGTCTAGGGTCATGTATATATATATTTTTAATAAGGAGACGTGAAACATATTATGCACATGTATATGGTCGGGTAAGGCTATTTGATAAGCTACTAGACCAATCCAAGCAATAATTTGTAAGGGGCCACAAAACTGAGGGGATAACTTTGAGAAACACCCCCATCTCAAGTTAATTCACTCGGGTTTCACCCGTACATAATCATGGTATCCTACTTGGAACTACCGGTAGCATCTTCGTTGATCAACATAATTTTTTTGATGATCGTGAGCAACCTTTAAGTTTAGTCAAAAAAATTTCACTGTAGCTTCCATCTCCTTGAGAATATCAAGCCCTAATATGAAGTTATCCTCCAAACTATTGACAAGTATTCTACACTTCCTCCCATACTACACTTTGAATGGGCTCATTTTTAAGTATGTGTGATAACAATTATTATACGCAAATTGCACCAAGTGTAGATACTCTTCCCACTTCATGGCTTGTTACATCACATACATCCTAAGCATATCCTCCAACACTTGGTTTAATCCCTCATTCTATCACTCTATCTGCGAGTATTAGGCGGTACTAAATTGCACTTGAGTGCCCAAGTCAGTGAAAGGGTCTTCCAAAAGGAAGAAGTGAACTTTACATCCCGGGTTGAAATAACCATTTTGGGTATCCCATGTAGTCTGAAAATTGTTTCATGAAGATGTCTGTGGTTTTTACATCACTATAGGTTGATTAGACTCATATAAAGTGAGTATCTTTGCTCAGATTATCTACTACCACCATTATGGAGTTATTATGACTTCTTGACTTTGGTAGTCTAGTAATAAAGTCTAATGTCACGACTCCCCATTTTGATTTAGGGATGACCATAGTGTGAAGTAGGCCTGCTAGATGTTGATGTTATACTTTCACTTGTTGGCACTCCAAACACTGTGCCAAGTAATGAGTTGTTTTTGTCTTCATACCCAAATAAAAATAGTCTTTTCTTAAAGTGGTAATACTTTTTTGGTAACCCGAGTGCGCAACAAATGGATTCATGTGGTATTCATCCAAAATAAATCACTTGACAACTTGATGATTTTGTACATAAATACGATTTTTATATTTTAATATATTTTAATTATTAATATCATAACCTAATTTCCTTTCAAAGATGTCTTGATGTTTCTCTTGCTGCCACAGGAAATGATATTTAGGATCCTTTAAAGCAACATCTTTAATCTAATTTGAGAAATCAAATTTTATTTTACTAAAGGAGATTTCATAAATACAATTCAATCTTCTTCTTAGAGCATCATCCACCCGATTTTCCTTACCTTTCATATCTCTAATGTCAAAATCGAATTCACTTGAAAAGTGGTACATCATGCTTGATGGGAATTCAAGTTTGGTTGATGAAAGAAGTTGCTTAGGCTATTATGATATGTTGTGAGAGTAAACTTCTTCCCTAGAAAATAATGTTTCCAAACCTTCAAAGCATGAACTACTGCCGTAAGTTCCAAGTCATAGGTTAAGTAGCACTTTTCATGTTTCTTTAATTTCCATGATTCATATGCCACTACTCAACCTTCCTGCATGAGTACACCCCCTACTTCTGCTTGGCATGCATCTATATAGACCAAAAAGTATTTATTTGGGTATGTTATCCTCAAAATTGGTGCCATAGTCAATAAGTGTCGTAGTTGATCGAAGCTCTGTTGACACTCCTTGGTCCCCTTAAACAGTTCCCTTTTTTCTACAGAGATGTCAGAGGGTAAGCCACTTTGGAAAATCCTTCTACAAAGTGATGGTAATACCCATTTAATCCCAAGAAAGAAAGAATATCTGCCACATTCTTGGGAACAAGCCACTCCAATATTGTCTTAATGGCTTTTGGGTCCACTGCTATACCTTCTTGTGTGATGACATGTCCCAGATATTGTACCTTCTCTTTATAATATTCACATTTGTTGTATTTTGCATATAGTTGATGTTTTCGCAGGGTTTGCAACACAATTCACAGATGTTCCTCATGTTCCTCCATACTTTTAGATTAAATCAAAATGTCATCAATAAAAATTAGTACAAATTCATCAATATAAGGGTGAAATATCCCGTTCATAAGACACATAAATGTAGTCAGGGCATTAGTCAGTTTAAATGGAAAAACTACAAACTTGTAATGTCCATAGCGAGTGTTGAACACGGTCTTGCATTATCTTTCTCTTTTATTCTAATCTGATGGTACCCCGACCTTAAATAATTTTTCAAGAATATCGTTGCACCCTTGACTTGGTCGAACAAATCATAAATTCTTTGCAGTGAAAATTATTTTTAACAGTCAATTTATTTAGTTGTCGATAGTCGATGCAAAACCGTAGTGTTCCATCCTTATTTTTAGCGAAAAGTACTAAAGCTCCCCAAGGTGATACACTGGGGCATATATATTTCTTATCCAACAATTTTTGTTACAGAATATTCATCTCTATGAGCTCTGGTATACTCGTCCTGTAAGGTTCTCTAGACACTGGGGAAAACCCTGGAACTAACTCGATAGTAAAATCTAAATCTCTTTTCGATGGCAGCCTGGGTATCTCCTCAAGAAACACATCTGCAAACTCTTGAACAACTGGCATATTTTCCAATTCATCAATTTTTTCCTTAGAATTAGTGTAACCCACTTGTACCGCATAAATATGACAACCATTTCGCAAACACTTTCCTAATTATGAGGCAGTAATCAGCCTCAACTATACATGCCTCTTAATGCCTCGAATCTCACATCTAACACCTGATTCATTCAAGTAAATAACTATCTTTTTCATTTAAAATTACTAGAGACCGGTGAGCTTCCACCTAGTCAATTCCAATTAAAACATCGTAAGACCCTAGGGTCTAGACATTCAGGTTTACTCTTATGGGTTGATCTGCTAACTCAACCAAACGATTTTCTATTTTGGCCACCACCTTCCTCTTCGATCATGTGTCTAGTTGAACTAGCCAAGGGATTTTAAATTTATGGGTTTGTAATTGACACAGTTCTACCACCTTGGGACTTACATAAATTAAGCTATTGTTGGGGTCTATCAAATAGAAACGGTATGTTTAAACATCTTACCTTCACTTTCAATCGTGATGGGTTGATATTTTTCTTGACGATCCTCTAGTGTCACATTGATTCTCGGTATGCTTTTTGCCACTTCACTCGCTGTTGAAGCTTCCTGAATGTTGGTTATTGATTCTATTCTCCCATGGTAGGGATAGTTCTTAATGTAATGCGGTCCTCCACAACCCTAGCACTATAGGGGTGGTTTTTGTGTTTCATTACCTTCAAATTTAGTGGATTTCTCCACTTTTTCCGACTCATTCTGCAGTCAGTTTTTTTGTTGATTTTTCTCTACAGTTTTTCCTTCTTGTCCTTTAAAAGTATTCTTGAAATTAGTAGTCTTATTATTTCTATTGTTTTTCATATTTCTCTATACTTTATTGCCCATCCAATTTTTACTATTATCCTTTTTTCTACATCTGCTGATAACAAATTCATGCTTTTCTCATGGCATCATCCATAGTTTTGGAGTTGTCAAACTCTAGTTGTTCCTTCATATGCATTGGTGGGCTGCTAATGAACCTTTGGAATTTGGCTTTTTCCTCATTTATATACGGTACATATCGTAAGGTTAAATTTGCCACATACTCATCCATAGTCATCTAGCCTAGTCTTAGATCATGGAATTCTGTAGCCTTGTCATCGCAGAACCGCTCGGTAAAATATTTATTCTTAAAATGCTTCTGAAACATTTCCCAAGTAACCAAATGTTCATCGATGCCATGCACTACTTTTATCTCTTCCCACAATAGGGTTTACTTCCCCTGTAGTTGATAAATGGCTAATCTAGCCTTTAAATTTTCATCATACTGATAAATTTGGAAATACTTTTTTATATTTATCAGCCAAGATTCCACTATCTCCTCAACTTCACCACCATAACTTGAGGGATTTATTTTCTTGAACTCACCTTGCAATTCAACTTTTCGTTTCTTTGCTTTCTTAGGCCCTTCACTGCCAGAGGTGTCTCCAAAGTCCCTTTCCTGTGTATTTTGATTTCCTTCCGACTCTTTGGTTTGACTTCCTTCTAGTATATTTCTTCTCTTCTCCTAGGAGACATTGCCTAGCTGTCATTGTCCAATCTGGGCTTAGAATTCCTGTGATTTTTCATGTCTGTCAAGATTTTCATGATTCAATCTTTTTCACATACCAAATTCTCATTTTCAGTGAGGAGGGTTTCCATTTCAGCCCTAAGTCATTGTACAGTTTCCATCAATGTTGTCGTTGTGTTTCGAGATTCATTCTCTAGTTGAATCCACAATCCTAGATTAGTTTCACATAAAGGCACTGAACTAACTTTAGGTCTTGTTGGCGGTGTGAAAGTTGGTCCACCTCTTCTCCTCATGGCGTTCTCCCTCTGTGAAAACACAACATGAATTATCTCCACCCCGTCAGGACAATAGTGTGGCAACCTGGCTCCTATCCCACCTATAACGTTTCCCCATAATAACAATTTTTTCTTTACATGAAACATAGGTTACTGTGGTGAATACGGACATTAATACTATAACCATGATAAAATAATGTATTAGTTCTACTTTTACATACGGTTTCAATCTTAACATAATGGTTTTATTAATCGATTTTGGCTTCTTGTAATGGTCATATATCTATATCTATCTATCTATCTATCTATCTATATCTAATAATATACACATAACATATATATATATAATATATATAATAATATATAGATATATAGATAAGTTTTACATATACACCTAGCATTATTGGAGCTCTGTATTAAATATCAATTAACTAAGTTTCGCCCATAGGATATCAATTCCCAAACCCTCCGAAACATCCAGAACCCCCTTACCTCCTCCACATGGCAGACTTCACCTTGGGATTTTTGTTCGATCAACAGTGGTGCCTCTTCTCGGGATTGCAATAAACTATTCAGGTTGATGGGAGGGAGTTATAGGGTAACTACCCTCGACTCTTAACCCTCCTTTGCAACTTTGCTAAATTTTTATCAGTGTTATTTCTATTACATTTTGATGGCTACCTATCCTGCTCATTTACGCTGTATGTTACCCAAATGGTGTCAGGGTATGCTCAAAACCCATTCCTAGTGAAATAATCCATGGTAAGCCCTAGTTATTTTATTTCTTAAACTCATTTCAGGTAATTTCTCATTTATATTATTTTTTCTGACTCTACACTAACAGTAGTGACTGCCTATGCAGGGGAAATGGTGGCACCCTCCACTTTAACAACTTCTTCTTAAGCACAATGTTTTCCCCTTCTCTCCAACAAGGTATCTGGGTAAGTTTTTACTTCGGTCCCTAATTAGTGCTAAGGAATTCTTTGCTTATACAATTTGGCTCATAATATTTTATTACAATAGATTTTACTCAAACCCTAACCATGATTTGTCTTCATTTTTTCGTAGGTGAATTGGGTAAGGGGCTAGTGGTTATGAAGTGCATAGTGAATAGGGCGAGTGACTTACAAAGTCATTTTCACTCGCTCAAACCTCCAGGTGTTATTATATTACCCTAGTTACTTACACATGTTTCGATTTTGTGGCTTAGTTACAAATATGGGCATGCTAGGATGCTCGGAGTTTATCGTTTGTATTTACATAACTTAAAAATTTGTTGGGACGAGGCCACAACTTTTTGTATTATTGTAGCCTCTTTGACATTCGACCTTCAAGGCCAACATATCGGTTGCTATTATCAAGATTTATGTGTTGAAAAGGGTTTTTCATTAATTTTGGGAAACAAAAACCTAAACTGGATCAACAATGTCTCTGCTCAATTTTTTATTTGTATATATATAAATAGTTAACTTCTAGTTTTACATTGTTATGCTATCAATTTTGGGTTCTGTAATTTTGAAATGCACATAAGATTTTCATTATTGTAATTATTGTTTTATACAAATTTATTTGCAAATTCTTTAATCGTTTACACTACATGTAATAGTTTAATGTGGGTTCCCCAATTCATATTTTAAGAAGTCGTAAGTAAGGGACTGTCCACGGGTAGTAGGGCCCTCGACTCAGTGCTAGGACTAACCGAGCCATATGGCTACTTCCTGGTCTTACAATTCACTTGTAACCCCCAACTATTAAGTTTCCCTCTTCTCACAATGACGACATATATTAATTCTACTAGTTCATAAATAAAAACGTTCCTTTTTATGCAACTTATTTTTGTTCAGCATAATCAGTGAGGCTACAAAGTCAGGAAGTTTTTCTATTATATTGTTGGAACTTACAAATTTTTTGTGTTGTAACTGGTGTCACATCCCTACTATCAACACACACACATACACATTTCCAGTCAACATAGAGTCGTGCACTATTTCTTAAATGAATAGAAAGTTCATAGTTTTCTATTCTTTGGTGCTCAAAACTATTCTTTCCATACACATAAAACAAAGCATGCTTTTTGGTGTTTGCATACATCATAGGTTTGAACCCCCTTTTCAGATAGTATTTACTTCCAGTACAAAATGGATTTTTGAATAATTATCAAGAGTATCAAGTCTGTAAATAATTATCTGCAATTCCTGGATGTTAGCTACAAGACCACCAGAAAATAGGATGTTCCTTCCAACCTACGAGAACCAGATTCACTTATGGTGCTCCCCCTGAGCCAATCTCATACTCATAAAAAAAGAAAAGAAAAAAAGGATATATTTTCCTTCAGACCACTTGGTACTAACCAGCTCCAGTCACAGGCATTCAATGACTTCCACTGGCCAACAAACTCGAGAACTCATAGTGAGTAATATGCCATTAACCTTTACAACATCTTGTCTAGGCTTTTCAACATTCTTTTTGTGCCTCATGTTCCTCAAACCACTTTTGGCCTCCTTCCAATCAAGAATGTTTTGTTTCCACCGAGAGAGATTGAGCTACTAACCACCAACCCTCAAATGTCTTTAACTGTTTTTGAGTATGAAATATTTTCTTACATCTTTTTACTGTAACTTGTAGTTGACCCTCTCCTTTAACAA
>APFE030056852.1:2036-17692 GCA_000404065.3 Pinus taeda
AATTTCTTCTCAGCACACTTATGACCTTTAGTGTATTTTCTATCACAACTGTAACAAAGCCCTTTTGCTCTTTTTTCTTCCAATTGTTGTGGTGTCAAGCTCATAGGTTGTGGAAGGTTAGGGGCAACAACACTTCCATCTTTATAGTTGTGAGTGGTATGCTACCTGGAAGCCATAATTTTGCTTTCCAATTTTTTTGCTAACTTGAATGTCTTCTCTAATGAATCAGATTCCCAAAGGTGAACATCATGTTGGATATTATCCTTTAAAGTCCCTATGAACACATTAATCCTATGCTCCTTTGGAATATTTTTTACCATTATGTTCAATTTTTGGAACTCCTCAATGTGCTCCATTATTAAACCCTTTTGTTTGAGACTTATTAATTTTCTAAAAAAAGTGTTTCTTTTTGTATCCTCATTATGTGCTCTTAATTCTTCCGTAAAAAGTGCCCAAGTGATAATTTTTTACGAGAGAAAAGCCATTGATACCATACAAACTGATTTGGTTCCAAATAAAGTTTCAATACGTACCTTTTGTGTGTTTTTCACATTATTGAGATCGAAAAATTGCTCCATTTATAATTTCCATGTTGCCGGATCCTCTCCATCAAACTTCCTCAAATCGATTTTTGGAATATGGTGGGTCTTCAATCCAACATTAGAATCTATTGAATCATGATTAAAATTTCTTTTGTTCTCATCATGAGTTTCATTTACTACCCTTTCACCATTAGTGACCATTTCTTATAGCAACTTATTCAACTTTATCTTCAATTCTTCCATCTTATCATCCATGCCATCCATTTTAGCGTCCATGCCATTTATCTTAGCATCAATGCCATCCATCTTAACTTCTACACCTTTCTTTAAACAATCCATCTTAGATTCTATACCTTTCTTTAAACCATCCATCTTAGATTCTGTTACCTTTTGTGCAAGTGACACTCGTTGCACTTGGTCTCATAATTTTGATATATCATGTTGTATTTCTTCCTCTATTTCATGAGTCATGCTAGAGCTTTCAGGTTGCTTGCTAGGTGTTTTCATTTTCTTTCCTTGGGGCATCAATTACCGATAATAATGCTTTACCGTGCCCTTTGAATTCCTTCAAACTAATTTTTCAAACCAAGCTTATGCAAAAATTAAAAAAAAAACTACACACATTTTTTTCACTTTGTAGGAGCTTGATATTTAATTTGATGTATCTCTGTAATTTCAGATCATCCAATTTTGAAATTGTGACCTGTAGTAGCCCTCTCCGTCCTCTTTCCAATGCCACTAGTCTGATCCAAATTGGATTCTCCAAGGAAGAGTTATGCACAATCTTCCAAGATGACCTGATTATAGACCTTTCTAGAAGAGTGAACTTGTATGAAGTGCCACGTGTCACTGTTTTGACCTTTGGCTCTGTAAAATATATACAAGAAACTATAGTCCGTCCTCTTTTTGTACCTTATTATAAAATTTCAGTCCGATGTTCAGAGAGAAAGTTATGATGATTTTCCCCAGGTCACCTGTTTGGAATGTAATTAAGGAGTCTGCAAAAAGACCAACTTCCTTAGATCATATCTCCACGAATATAGTGCAAAAAGCTCTGAAATTGAGATCCGAGGTTCAGTGTGATTTTGTCTCAAATGGCCTTTTTTTTCGACTTCTGAAACATCAGAGAAAAAAGTTATAGCGAAAATTCCACGATGACCTATTTGGAGGAGCAAAACCCTAGAATCCAAAGCTCTGATACCAAATGTTATGAAACCAGCTCACAAAAGGATAGAAAAGATAGATGAATTCCTTAGAATTTAGCCTCTTCGAGGGGGCAACCTCCTTTACGTTACACAAATGGATAATTCTTGGATGATTCGAATGAAAAAACTTCCTTTCTGTATATAGGAGTCTAAGAAGTCACAATGTAGCCAAGGCAACCTAACAATAATAATATAAAGGCACAAAAATAACAATAGAGGGTTCTATGGGGCACAATAATAACAATATGGGGACAATAGGGGCACAACTATATTAATAAGGGATACAATTACAATATTAATGGGGGCATCACTAGTATTATAGAGACCTAACAATTTATATGTTGCAGAATAAATATAAAAGATATTTATATGTTAGGACTAGATTAAGGAAGAAAACCAACAATTTTAAAATAAGAACAAACTCTCATAAAGTCCATATTGAAATATGAATTTTGATGGTTCCTAAAATACCAAGGGTTGAAA
This sequence comes from Pinus taeda, assembly GCA_000404065.3. NCBI lineage: Eukaryota > Viridiplantae > Streptophyta > Pinopsida > Pinales > Pinaceae > Pinus > Pinus taeda. The sequence continues at coordinate 4,267 of APFE030056852.1, forward strand.
TATATAACTTTATATGCTGGGAATAAATATAAAAGATATTTATATGTTATGACTAGATTAAGAAAGAAAACAAACATTTTAAAAATAACAACAAACCCTAATAAAATCCATATTGAAATATGACTTTGGATGATTCCTAAAATATCAAGGGTTGAAAGAATTTGTCACTTTTTTCTTTTTGAGCATAGTTATAATGGGACCACACATGCAAAGGGGACAACCTAGCATGCCATGATCATAACGTTGATGGACCCAAAAAGAATTGAACCCACTTCGCATGCCAAAGTGCCAAAAACTTGGGGAGGGGGCTTCAACTAATTTTGCTACCCATCAAGGCTGATAATTTGTCATCTTTATAACATTAAAAAATTAGAAATCAAAAACATTTTATTTTAATGTTTTTGATATACCCACATCAAATCACAATTCTTTACCATACTCACACTTACCTTAAATTAGAAAATATTTATTATTAATTTTTACTACTTTTTAACTCATCAAAAACCATATAAGAATGCTTCTTTAAAAATATCAAGTAGGTGATATAATGTTGGACATTAAAAATATCAAGTAGGTGATATAACGTTGGATGTTGACAAAGTGGTATTTAGTGTTTGGTGACAAAGTGGTTTGTTCCTTTCGAACAATATTTAATGGTATTCCGGAAGCCATGGAATATTTAATTGTTTGAGTTTCTCAAAATTTGATCATGAGATAAATTTACTTCAGATTTTCTTTACCAGTGTGTGAAAATAATGTTTGGACTCTAAACCAACCTAAAGACACGAGAGAGCACCAAATTTAGAAACCATCCTGCACTTTTGAATCCGACCAGAATCACCACTCTGTCGGCATTATTTGAAAAAAACATTTAGGATTTACATTGTATTTGCGAGTAATAATTGAGAAATCAAACATCTATAACATTCATCCTTTACATTGTAGCTTCCAGCATTAATATATAAAATTAAACATTTACGACATTCATGTTTGGCATTGCATTTTCTATGACTAAACAAAGATTTCAAAAAATAAATACATAAAAGAATTTTGGACATTGCTATAAATAAAATGTTTGCATTCAACAGAGCTTACATTTCACTTGCAAGGATTCTCGAGAGCCCCTCTCCAGGACAAATCTCATTCACCAAATACTTTACCCCAAAATGTTTTGTGAAAAATTTGTAGAGTCTGCACAACCTATTGACGAATTCCTAATTAACCCTCTCGTCTTGTAACTTTTCATCCATCACCTTCTTCGGATTAACAAAGAGTACTTGATGCAGAAGATGTTAGTTCACTCTCTAACTACCTTATATATATATATATATATTATATATTAAAGTTGTTTATAGTAAATTTAATATTATGATTAGTGATAAATCATTTTGTAGAGATTTTTAAAAATTTGAGTTTAATTTGTTTAATCTAAAGAATTTAAGTGTTATGAGATAATTTTTAAGGTGTTGAATTCATTTATACATTCAAAATTATATATTTTTTTCAACAAAAAAAATGTTGTCGAGAAAGTACATTTGCTAAGATTTCCCTACATTTTCTCAATAAGTATTCCTACCATTCTTCAGTGACAAAAATAGACACTTAGATTTCCCATACATATTCCATAGTATTCATAGGTTCCCTATCTTATCTGTAAGAGTACTACCGTATTCTACCCATTGTTAGTTACAAAAAAGAAATCAGCTTCAGGTCTACAAGTTCTTGTTTATCAATAAAAATGATGTCACCAACATATGAAAAACAACATTTATCATAAAAAATTAGGGCATAAATTCCCTATATGGAGTTGATACTCCCCGATTCATAAGTGTGTCTTACACATATGTCGCAAAACGATATTTTACTTACTTGTCTTTGAGTTGATACCCTATTTTGAAAGAATATCAACTACTTGGGTTTGTTCTCTGTATATGTGTGATACCTGGGTTTGTTCTCTGTATATGTGTGAGAACATAATGCTTTGAAAATTGCTTGTCACGATTGTGATGTGACTCATAGAGTTGGATAGAATGTGGGGACTAAAGAGAATGTAATATTTGACGTAATCTATGATGTTCTTGGCATCTCCATGTCCAAGGATGTTTATCTACCATTTTATAAAGCTGAGGACACCCCATAGTGCAGTGATCTTAGTTTTTCAGTTTGTCCCATAACTTCCCTTCCACCAGAAATAGTAGTATTGTTCGAACAACACCACATCCAAATGGCTCATTATAAAAGTCCTTCGCACCTGGTGCTGAGAATTCTTGCAGAGCTCGTTATTATTACAAGATATGCCCAATTGAATCCTCCACTTCCTTTACATTCAAATATCATTTAATTAATGGAGGGTTTGGAAAACCTAGGGTTTTCTCAGAGATTGCGATGGCACTGGATCGGGAACGGAAACTAAAGCTTGCAGAGGGATCATCGGGATAGTGGGCGAAAATACGGATCGGAAATAACCAGAGGGAGATCTGAGAAGCGCACTCGGATTGTAGACAGTAATAGAGGGTGTGAAAGGGAGGGGAGAGATCCCCTCCTATAAAAATATAGTGACAGGGGAATTGAGCGGGTATGGGATGCAGGAGAATACAGAGATAAGGAGTAACAAGGCGCCAGTGCTAGGAAACCGGTGGCAGACAAAACTTGGAGGAAAATGTCTACCCAGAGCCGAGAAGAAACCAAGGTATGTCATCCCCAACAATAAACTGGAAGACTATAGGAGTTACATGAGAGATCATGCCTTGATCTACAAATTTGTAGGGTTTTGGCCGACAGAAAGGGATCTAGCTAAATGGATACAATAGTGATGGAAGCCGAAAGGGCACATAGATCTTAAGCTAGGGGCAAAGGGTTTCTTTACAGTTATATTCACAAATCTGGAAGATAAGGAGAGAACCTTTGAAGGCAGACCGTATTTCATGAATAATTCCGGATTATTCATGAGGCATTGGGAAGACAGGTATAACCTAGACCATGAAAAAATGCTTGCAGCTCCTATCTGGGGGAGACTATTTGGATTGCCGACAGAGTTCTAGGATCCTGACATACTGGAAGGCATCGACAATATGGTGGGAACCTTCGTCAAAGTTGCAGAGTCCAAAAAAGGAGGGAAGTACACATCTTACGCTAGGATATGTGTTTACATGAATATAGCTGAGCCATTGCCGGAATACATAGAGCTGAAGTATCATGATGAACTTTGGAAGCAACCACTGGACTACGAACACATACCTTTTATATGTAGGAGGTGCCATGAATACGGGCACCTATTTAAACAGTGTCCATTGAATAAAGAAGAAGAAACCACAAGAAAAAATGAAGAAGACCAAAAGGGGCCAGAAGAAAGGAATGAAGAAGAATCTGGCTTCCAGGAAGTCCAGAGAAAGAAAAGGGCAGGAAAAGATACAACCAGACAGTAACAACCTGTAAAGCTAGCAACAATAGAATGCAGCAATCAATTCCAAGTCTTACAGGAGGAAGAGGAGGAAGGGGGGAAAGAAGAAACCACAGAGGAGCCTATGGAGGTAACTAAGAACCTAGCCCAGAACAGTAAGGGGAGAGAAGAAACGGAGGAAAGTATGGAAGTGACAATGGAACAAATTCAGGGGGAGGCCGAAGCACAAAAAGATAACGAGAATGAAGAGGAAAGAATTATGAAAAGACTACTTCCAGATTGGAAAAACGTAGATGAAAGGTTCATCCCGGAAAATCAAAAGCAATTGTATAAAGAAGCCTTCCAGAAGTATAAGGAGAAGAAAGGAATCACTCTAGAAAGTCAAACTGAGCAGGCAGGAAGCAAAGGAACCCAAAGTCTGGGATTGGACAACACTGGCAAAGGGGGAAGGAAGCGAGGGAGGCGGACAATGAATGAAACCATACAAGCGGTAGGAGAGATTATGGTCAATTCAGGAAGAGTTATACCTCTTTCAGAGGTATTCCATCAACCGTCCAAAGAGTTATAAGATGATAATCACAAGCTAGAACATAAGAGGCCTTAACAGTAAAGGCAAGCAGAGGTACCTGAAGGATAGGTTAAAGAAAGATAAACCAAGCATTATGATAGTTCAAGAAATGAAAATCGTATCCAAACAATTAGAAGGGATGATTAAGAAACATAAAATACAATATGAGGTGATGGGTCAGGACGCCAATGGCACAGCAGGGGGCTTGGCTATTCTATGGAATCCTGAAGAAGTAATGTTTGAGAATTGGATAAGCATGCCTAGAATCCTCATAGGAATATTCAGATTGATAGGGTCAGAAGAGTGGATCCTCATCTCTGGGGTCTATGGACCACACATTTCAAGAGACCGTAGGAACTTCCTGAGCAATTTGCAATCCATAAAGAGGATGTTTCCTGGAACTCCATGGATAGTAGGGGGGGATTTTAACATGATAAGAATAATGGAGGAGAAAAGGGGAGGTATAAGGAGAATGGACCAATATATGGAAGAATTTGAGGAGATGATCACAGAACAAAGGTTGGTTGACATCCCAACAATAAATGGCATTCATACCTGGAATAACCAAAGGGGGGGGGGAAGTTAAATAGCATCTAAACTAGACTGATTCCTTGTTGCGGAGTAGGTGCTAAACTGAGATGTTTATGTGGAAGCCAAGATATTGCCAGCCATGGGTTTTGATCACTGGACGATCAGGCTAGAAATTGATATTAAAAAGAACTCCCATAAAAAACCTTTCAGATTCAAAGCCTTCTGGCTCAGGAACTCTGAGTTCTTATCCAAGGTCGAGGAATTGTGGAATTAGAGCACGCAAAAGGGAAAGGGTAAGATGCATACCTTTCAATTGAAACTTAAGGAGGTTAAAAGGAGAATAAAAATATGGAACAGGGAAGAGTTCGGAAACATAATGAAAGAAAAACAAAAATTATAAAAAGAAATGGAAGAGATTCAACAACAAACCATTGAAGAAGGAAGAAATGAGGAAAGAAGCAGAAGAGAAGGAATTATTCTAAGTCAACTAGAAGAACGGAGAAAACAGGAGGAAATACTCTGGAGACAAAAATCCAGGATCAATTGGTTACGTGAAGGGGAAAGAAATACAAAGTTCTTTCATCAAGCTATGATTTAGCACAGACAAAGAAACATGATTTTTTCTATCAAAAATGATGAGGGAGAAAGGATAATAAATCATGCAGGAATAGAACCGACCTTGGTAGAGCATCACAGGGAAATTTTAACAGAACCGACAGTTGATAGAGAAGCAACGATAGATCTCATCGGTAGGGAGATCCCTAGACTAATAACAGAGGAACAAAGCATGGCACTAATGAGGGCAACCACCTTGGAGGAAGTGGAGGACATTGTTAGGAGCATGAAGAAAAACAAAGCGCCAGGGCCGGACGGATTCACAGTGGAGTTTTATCAAGCAGGATGGCACTTCCTTGGACAGGAAATCTTGGAGGTAGTAGAGGAATCAAGCATGAAACAAAAGGTATGGCCAGGCCTTAACTCTACTTTTCTTACGTTGATCCTCAAGACCGCTAGCTCGGAAACTGCCCATGGTTTCTGACCTATCGCCCTATGTAATTTCATATATAAAATAATTGCTACTCTGATAGATAAAAGATTAAAGCCAATCCTCCCAAATATAATATCTCCTGAACAAACCGGTTTTGTGGAGGGCAGACAAATCCTTGATAGTTTAGTAGTAACTCAGGAAACAATCCATTCTTTACAATAGAGAAATCAGAGAGGTATGATGATTAAGCTGGATTTGTCTAAGGCGTATGATCGCCTAAATTGGAATTATCTCAGAGTAATCCTTTCAGCTTTTGGATTTAGTAGGAGATGGATTGACTGGGTGCAAGATATGATATCAACACTTTCTTCTCCATCCTGATAAATGGAGCACCCTCATCCACATTTAAAGCCACTAGAGGAATTCATCAGGGGGACCCCATATCTCCCTTTCTGTTTATAATGGCCGCGGAGGGCTTGGGTTGGTACTTCAAAAAAGCTCTAAGGGAGAAAAAAATCAAAGGATTAAGGCTGTGGGATGACAACTTGCACATCACCCATCAACATTTTGTGGACGACATTATGCTCTTCGGGGAGGTCTCAATAAAGGAAGTTAGAGAGATAAAAAGCATACTGAATTTATTTGGGGAGGCATCAGGGATGAAAATAAACAAAGAAAAATCATGCACCTTCATCTTCAACACCCTAGATTCAATTAAAGCTCATTTAATAAGGATGTTAGGATTCAAGCAGGGGGAACTCCCTACAAATTATCTGGGAAACCAACTAGACATAAACCCTACAAGAATAGCGAATTGGCAGCAAGTCATAAAGAAGATCAAGAATAGATTGGCAAGTTGGTCCTTTAGGGTGCTAAACATAGCTGGGAGTCTGATTCTATTGAAATCAGTTCTTCAAGCGATTTCGATTTATCCCTTATCTATCTTGGATGCTCCCATAGGAATATGCAACAAATTGAAAGAAATTTTTAGTAAATTTATCTGGAGTGGCCCAAAACAACAGAGAAAATGGGCTTTGGTGTCTTGGAAAAATTTGACAAAGAGAAAGGAAGAAGGAGGTCTGGGGCTTAGGGATCCGGAAATCTTGAACAAGGTGCTAGGTGCGAAACTATGGTGGAGATGGATGAGAGGAGGAAATGACTTATGGAAGAAAGTCTCGACTCGAAAATACAACATGCCCATGACACCTGAGGGCATCTTGAGATTGGAAGAAACGCCTAGAGGATCTGCCATTTGGGAATTGGCTAGTCAGAACCGTCACATAGTAAACGACTACGCCTTCTGGGAAATAAGAGGAGGAGGAACAACGAGATTCTAGGAAGAAGGATGGCAACAACGAACAAAATTAGCTAGTATACAAAGTCTTCAGGGCATACATGCTGAGGCCATCAGAGAGGGACGGGAACTTGTAAGGGATTTTTGGTTAGAAGAGGAGATGGATGGAATGTGGAAAAAATGGAGAAACCCAGAAGCATGGCATGTGAATAGGGACCAGGAACATTGCAGAATATACATAAAAGAATTGGCCTCAAGGAAAATAAAAGTAAGACAGGGACCGGACATTCTTAGGTGGGGAAAATCCACAAGAGGAACCTATTCAGTAAAGGAAGCCTACTACTTAGCAACAGATCATTAAAGGGAGGAAGAAGCAAAGGACTGGAAGGGATTATGGAATAGTAAATGGTGGCAAAAGATAGGGATATTTGCCTGGCTGGTCGGAAAAGAAAGGATCTTAACTTGGGAGAAAATCCGAAGAAAAGGATTCTCGAGCCTTGCTAGATGTAGCCTATGTAGGATGGAAACAGAGACCCAAGAAAACATATTAAACTCTTGTCCATTCACTCAATATTAGTGGGGAGAGATCAGGGACCTATTCGGAAAATCCAGTAGGGACCCTGAGAACATCAAAAAAACTTTATTTCAATGGCGCAAGGGACAATTCTCCTGTAAGGTTGTAAGGAGAAGTTGGAATCTAGCTATTGGTTTTGTCATATGGCATTTGTGGAAGGAATGAAACCATAGGATTTTACTGGATAAAACTAACCCCAAGGAGAAGGTTTGGAAAGGAATCCAGAAGGCCATCAGGGAAACTATCTTGGCAGAGATCTGGGAGGAGGACGATTGGAAAACGGACCCTGCAGAAACCAGTATACTAAGGAAACTGAACATGAATTTCAGTATGATTTATCCCATCACAGGGACAAGAACCCAAACTCAGAAGCAAAGTGCGGATCAGTTCATATACCCAAGCCAGCCATTCATCAAATTAAATTTTGACGGGGCCTTAAAAGGGAAACTGGGGCCTGCTTGTTTCGGGGGAATTTTTAGAGATTGCAAAAACCAAACAAGATGGGTTTATGCGGAAGGAGGAGGAGAGATGACAAACAATGAAGCAGAATTATGGGCAGTATACCAAGGATTAAGGATAGCAGTAAGAAATGGGTATAGGAATTTGGAAATAGAAGGTGATTCACAGTTAACAGTTGAAATTCTACAAAAACTAAATAACGGAAAAGAATGGGAGCAAGTTGCCGGAAGTTGGAGGATAGCAGGGATTGTACAAGATTTAGAGATATCCTTAGAAGAATAGACTACAAGATTTTTAATCACGTCAGACGAAAAGGGAATAAGGTAGCAGATTATTTAGCGAACAGGGGATGTTCAGAACAAATGGAAAGGACTGACAGCAGCTGGATAACCTTAAGAGACCAGGCGGGATGGGAGGAGTTAACCGGGATAATCAACCAAGATCATCATGATTCTACAAGAAGATAATGTTGACAGGAACAGACCCGCGATCGGGGTGAGAAGGATGAGGTATCAGGCAATGATCGTAGGCTAGGAAAGTAATAATGACATGGCAAATCAAGCAAGGTTGATGATGGCAGAGGAAAGGATGGATCCAGGCAGAGAAATGATCCTGAGTAAAGGCGACGTGGGTGCTATGACGTGCGGAGGTGGTGGATTTAAGACAAAGGCTAATGACTGGGGGTACGAAGGCGCAGACAGGAGGCGAGGAAGAGTGGGAGATCATGCGAAAGGCAGGTGGTAGGCAATGAGGAGCAGGTGCAGAGGTATGATAACGAGGGAGGTAAGAAAACCGAGGTGAGGCAGGAGATCTGGGTCATTGTAGAGAGTGCGGTAGGGAATGAAGCAGTAAAGAGACAAGGTAGTAGTCGAGAGGAACAGAGCAAACTGAGAGGGGAGACATGCAGCAGGGAAGTGAAACTTAGGATGACGACCAGGAGTAAAACGAGAGCAGAGACGGAGGTGGAAATTGGGGAACGCGAATGGACGGGAAGGAAGGGGAAGGACCCTGTTAAAGATGAGAAGGTATTTCAATATCAGGATGTCCACACAGACTCAGAGGATGATGTCGAAATGTTCGATTCCGACCCAGAGAAAATTCCAAAGAAGATTAAGAGAGCCAGGGGGGATGAGAGAGCATCCGATAGCAAGGAGCCCGTAGCAGGGGAGTAGAGAGATAAGGAGAAGGCGGAGCAGAACGCCGAAGGTGAATGGGGAAGCACCTCAGGTGTAAAAGGCAGAGGGTGCAGAGGCAGCCGCAGGGGAAGAGGCAGAACATGTAGAGGGCGAGGGAGATATGGCAGAGGCAGAGGACATCCAGGTGGGAGGCAGGAGGAGTCTCCAGCAAGAAAGTATAAAACATCCCTGGAGAAAAGAATACAGTATGCTGAGCAGGCATACTGTGAGAATATCAACAAGGATATTAGGAGAATTATCTAGCATTTGGAAGAGGAGGCAACCCAAGCTCAATCTGGTTATGAAATGGAAGACTGGGAGTATTTACTACCCGACCCAGGAAACACGAGAGGGAGAATGACCTTGTACAAATAGGCATTACATGTGTATTAGATTATGAAGAGGTTGTTAGCAAAAGCTATGGAGCAAGTGGAAGTTGAAATGGCTGAAATATCTCAAGGGATTCCAAACTTGAAAAGGGAGCTGAAGAATATCTAGATAACAATGATGATGCAAGACAAGAAACTTGACGAATTACAACAGCTCATGGAGAAGAGAAACAAGGGCACAAAAGAAGAGAATGGTAAGAAGAAAGTGGAGGAAAACAACTGAAGATTCAGGTATGAGAAATGTAATTTTGTGGAAAATAATTGACAGTTTATGTTACAGGAGAATGCAAGCTTCAGTGCTTTTTTGTTTTTACTATGAATAAGAGACAATGTAATAGTAAGCATGGATGTATGGTTTATGTAGCATGGACCAGTAGAATTAAAATTTTTGGTTTATGGATGGATGTAAAGAACCTTAGATGGCCAACAGACTCGGTTTCCCTTTGGGCGGGTTGAGGCCACGAGAACTATGTAATGGTTTTAACCCGGATTAATAGAATAGTATGGAACAACGTTAGCTTACAAAAAAAATATCATTTAACTAATATTATATATTTTAATTTTAATTATAAGAAATTTTCTCTATAAATTTTGACATTCAATTATTATTATTTATATATAATTTTAGAAGTGAAATAAATTAATTGATTAAAGAAAAAAATGGACAATAATCAGAAATAGAAAAGCCTTTATTTGAGATAGAAACCAAAAAGATAGTAATAAATAGCAATTCAAGATGCTCCAGATTCTTTCTTGGAACTGCCAGGGTTTTCCATGGAACAAAGGGCCCAAGCTAAGTTGGATCTCAAATGATGTTGATAATATTTTTCTTGTTGAAACTTGGGAGCACGAAGAATCTAAGGTCCCTAACATAGATGGCTTTACGTTATGGTCTACCTAGAACAAGCGATCCTCCCATAGAGGCATTGTGGGAATAGCTTGTTACATTAAGAAGAACATCTCCCCCCATGCTAGGATTTATAAAAATGGCCCTTACAACCAATATAGTTGGATAGAGATCACTGACATTAATAATAAAAGGACCTACATAGCAATATGTTATTTTCCCCCATCAATTCTAACTTCTATAAGAAAAAGAATTAAGATGAAAATAGTCCTTAAAATGGTTTAGAGAATGATATTTCTAGCCTAAGGAATGAAGGTAATGTCCTTTTAATAGGTGACTTTAATGCTCAAACTTCAAGCAACCAAGCTATTATTCTAAGTAATCATTCCAACCCTAATCCTCTTTTGTTAAACGAAGACCCTACTCTGGCTAGTAGGTACAAAAGAAGCTCTGAAGACCTCGGGGAGAATTTGTTTGGGTCAGAGCTAGTCAAGCTCTGTAGTGCTCAAGATCTCATAATTTGCAACGGTTTAAAGAAGTGGTCCAACTCTAGCCAGATGACCTTCATCCATGGGCTTGGTAGCAATGTGGTAGACTATGTTATTTCCAATCTTCCTTTATACAGTGAAATAATAAATTTTGACATCTTAAACAGCCACAAGCCTGACTCTGATCATAGGCCTTTACTTATAACTCTCAATTTTGTCATGCATAGAGATCCCATAGAAAATAATCCTTATAGCCAAAAGAACTTATTATTTGATAGAAATAAAAAAGATTTCTTTCTAAATGAATTAAAAACTAAATTGCTTCCTTTATCTAGTTTAGACAACATACAAGACCTCTATCATACTTTTACTACAACCCTCTCATATTCTATTAACAAGTTCTCAATTGAAGTTTCAAATAATAAAAGAAATTGCAAAACCAACCCATGGTATGACAAAGATTGTAAAAGTGCAAGGAGAGAAATTAAGGAAGTTGTTGATGAATTTCTTAAAATGGGCAAGATAAAAATATACAAATCCCTAACTAAAAGGAAAAAGAGGTAGTACATTCATAAAAGACAAGAGAATTTCTTACACCTCTCTAAGGTAGCTCCTAAGAACTTTTGGAGGCGAATTCTGAATGGGAAAACTAAAGATAATATTAAAATTTCTTTACATGATTGGAATATTTATCTTAAAAAGCTTTATGAATCTCCAAATGTCATGAATAACTTTGAAACCATGATCACAACGAAATAAGTTTTCTCATTAGAAGACATTGATTTTTGGGTTAATCGCTTGGCAAATGGGAAAGATAAGGAAATTGTAGGTTACCAAGAAGAAATCTTAAAAACTGGAGGTCCTGTCCTCACCCCCCACACTCACAAGCTTTTCAATCAAGCAGTCAAGCAAGGGTTCCCTAAACTATGGACTGAGAGCCTCATTATCCCTATTTTTAAAACGGGGGATAAAAATAACCCCTCTAATTATTGGAAGATTATGATCAACCCTCTCTTAGCCAAGTTATATGGTAATATTTTGGAAAAGAAGTTGAGCATATGGATTGAAAGTGAAGGTAATCAGGCTAAAGGCCAAGCGGGTTTTAGAAGGCATCACTGAACAATAAACCACCTCGTTATGCTTAGGATCATTGTGGAGGAATATTGTAATGATAAATCCAATCTCTTTTGTTGTTTTGTGGACTTTAGAAAGGCTTTCGATACGGTTCCTAGAAACAACCTTTGGAATAGGTTAGAAGAGCTAAGGGTTCCTTTTGAGTTGAGAGCTACCGCTATAAGGTTATACGAGAATGTAATTGCCAAGCTAAAAAGCAATGAGGGGTGGTCGAAAGATATTAAATGTAATATCAGAGTTAAATAAGGTTGGCCCCTCTCCCCTACCCTATTTGGCATTTACATCGACAAGCTTGAAGGGTATTTTAAAGAGGAAGTAGGATGTGATGGCATGATCTTAATTGGGATAGTCATCATCCTTCTTCTGTATGTTGACGATATTGTTCTTCTCGCAAGGTGCCCATCTAATCCTGATAAGCAACTTAGAACAATGTAAACTTTGAAACGGGAACTGATACTGTTACCCGTTTCGTAGAGATAGCAAAAAAATGACCCGATTTTCAAAAGTGGTGATGCAGAATACACATGTTTTTTTAGAACATGGTTTTTGGAACTTTAATTTTTTTTCATGTTCAAGGATGAAATCAAGTTTTAGAATGGTAGTGATTTTCATGCTGATTTTAAAAAGTGAGTATTCTGCATCACACCTTTTTTTTAAAAGACCTATTTTTTGACTTTTAATTTTCTAGTGTGTGAAATGTGAAAAATTATTTCTAAATTTGATAGTTTTTGAAGTCGTCATCTTATTCATATTTCCTTGTTCTCTATCTTAATTTTTATTTTTTTTAGGGGGGTTTTTATTGTTTTGCGTTTTTAAATTAGAAAGTCGATAGTTTGAATTTTAGATAATCTACATATTTATACATCCTTAATTAATTTTTCAATCCACATGAAATAATTGTTTCTAAAAAACAACATTTTTTAACAATGGACATAAAAATAACCATTTTTAACATAAATATAACAAAAAAACTAAACGTTTTGATAATTTTTTGCTAGAATTAACATGTCAAAATCACATTTTTTATACAAAAATATTAACTAAAAATGGTCAAATAATAGTTTTTTTTATGAATTTCATGTCAAAAAAATAATAATAACAACCTTTTTTTCAAAAATTAATAATTAACTTAAAAATCAATGCGAAAATCACAAATTACAAATATTGAACACATAACAACTTTAATTCTTTGATTATTCTTTTCATGAAATGTTAGAGTCAAAACATTGCAAAGCTTGATTTCCAGGTATAACTTAAATTTAATCAATAATGTCACGTAATCCAAACTCTTCGTCCTCTAGAGTTTCATCATTGTCATCTTCCACAATATTTTCTGCTTCCTTTTGCGCAATTTCCTCTTCTAATGGGTCTTTGATGTCTGAAAATCTCCCAATATACGTCTTTCCAAACATTCCATGTAATGGTGGTTGGGGTTCCTTTGCCTTTTTTGATCGCACGTGATTCATTCAAGTCCCCTTTCCTCAACCCAATTTCTTGCATTTCATTTGGAAGAAATTGAAGAGCATTAATTCTTTGCTGAATGAAATTGCATTGTAATGGATCTTTCTCAATTGCAATG
>APFE030056854.1:0-22359 GCA_000404065.3 Pinus taeda
ATAAATATATTAGTAAAAGGTTGGTTTAATTGAGAGAGTAAAATATGTATATTTCAAATTTTTATATTGGTAGAGATTCTTTATTCTATAAACAATAATAATTATAGATAAATGTCTTTCAGATTAATCATATCATTAGGATTTGGTGACGTTTCAAACCAACTAATTTGGTACATCATTAGGATTTGGTCAACATTTGAGACCAACTAATTTGGTCTACCTTGTCATGAGGATGAATCACATTAGTTGGTTCGAAACGTGGACCAAATCCTCATGATGTGATTAATCCAAAAGATATTTATCTACAATATGGATCACAAAAGTCTCAATCTAACAATAAAAATTACATTCATTTGAAAAATAACTTAACAATAATTTTAAAAATAAATTATTGTTATTATTAAAATAATTAATTTTTTAAATATTTATATATTAATTAATAATCTTTTTTCTAGGTATGTGAGTTCTATAAATTATATAATAACATGTAGTTGAATAATATAAAACAAGGTATTGAGAGACAATTAAATAGATTTTTACAGATAAGTAATTTTAAACTAATATCAAACAAAAATTCTACACATCTATTCTAATAACCAAAACTAATATTTTGAATACGATTTAATCTAATATTTCAAATTATTTCAAATAAAATATAAATATTTCTAAATAATAAAAACATCATTTAATTTTAATAAGAAAATAAATACATAAAAAACAATCTTAACATATTATGAAATTTCAAAGAAACAGTTTAGATAGGTTTTCTCCCAAAACCTCTTCCACAAACGTTATTCTATGATGAGGATAGGTGATACACAAGCATTATTCTATGATGAGGATAGGTGATACGTTGAAGACATTTAATCATATATATAATTAATATTATTTTACTAAAAACATTAAATTAAATGTATTTTTTATTATTTTCAAATATTATATAATAAGAATTTAAATAATTTCTATAAAAAGTAAGGTTAATAGATGGAAAATAAATAAAATAATATATAGTGAAAGAGAGTTAAATAATTTTAATATTCAAATAGTAATGTTGAAAAATTGACCTAAAAAATGTTATTTAACAAGTATAATCTTAAATATTTTGAAAAATATATAAATAGATTCAATATATTAAAAAATTATTTTAATTATATTATATCATAATAAAAAAATAATAATAATAATTTCTATTTTATAATAATAATAAATAAAAAATTTCCATTCCAAAAACAATGAATCACAATTAACTTTATTGAGGTAAATATGCATTAACATTCATTGATTTACTTATTTCCATGTGTACTTTAGCGAATGTTTTAAATATATATTTTTAATGTTAAAATATATTTGGTTTAAAAAATTGATTATTGCAAGCAAAAGTGTAATTGTTATCCCATTGTTATTTTGAATTTAGGAACTATATGACTTGTTTAGTGAGAAGGATTAATGCTACGAATTCAGCAGAATATGCATTAACATTCGTTGATTCACTTATTTCCATGTTCGCTTTTGGCGAATGTTTTAAATATATATTTTTTAATGTTAAAAACTAATTGTTTAAAAAAATTGATTATTGCATGTAAGCTTAAATAATGATTCTTTAATGTGGAATTAAAACTTAAAGAAATCATAAAGAACGTAAAAACTTGATGCCAAGAAAATATATTTCGAACTATTGATGCTATTCACGTTCCTCCCATGTAGATTGCTGGCAATAAAACACCATCACCAATTATTGTACTCACAAATTTGGAAACCCCGACCTTCTCTAAACAGTCTAAATATTATTCAGTAATGATATAATATAACGCATATGATATAACATTATCACAATATAACGTTTGTCAAATTCGAAATGCAACTCTACAATGTAATTGACACATAATACCTCAATGTAATTAATGCATATACTCAGCAATGTACCTCGATACCAATTCAACGTAATGCCAATAATATTATAACCTTGACACTTGAACCCGAAGCCAGTAGAGTAGAAACCCAGTCCATGTATTGCTTTTAGCAGTCAAGAACAACATTAGAAAAACCACGCCTTAGAAAAATACGCCAAGTAGCATGTATCAGGAATCGAACAATGAGGAGCAGCAGCCTCGTTTCATCCATGCCTAAAAATATCGTAACACAATCTTCACGCAAGTAGAAAGAAAAAGAATACAAAAAATTCGAAGGTATTTCCAAGCTCTCTTCACTCTAACTTGATGGTGTAAGGTTGAAGGGGATTGAGTTAGTGAGCTTGGGGACCAAACAGAAGTATATATAGACAAGCTTCCATCAAGCTTTTGTTGGTTATGTGTCAAGTGTTCCACAGATCATGGTAGAGAATTGTAGAGGGAATAAGGGACCACTCCAGAAGCTCCCAACAAGAAATTAATTAACTGCAGTTGATTTCCGTAATTTAAGGGAATAACTGCAGTTGGTAACCATAATCTAAGGAAACGACTGCAGTTGGTTTCCAGAAATTACTACAGTTGGTTTCCAGAAAGTCATTGGGAGAGGGAGCTTAACATTCTCCCACTTGGTCCATACTTCCAATCTTAATGTCTCATCTTAAAACCCATTGATAATCTGTATTAAGTAATAAATACATGAATCATGGCGATAAGTCTTCTAATGACGAGTATTATCTTCCATGTGTTACAATGTATTTATTTCTATTATAATCTATGTGGAAACAATTTCTTAATGAATAAACCTTATGTTTATTCTTGGTCCTACTTAGATGAATTTTCTCAAATCAACTTAAGGTGCACATAAATATGAGAAAAACATCACAATAATTAAGAATTCCATTAAAATAACATTGTCCATACAATGAGAAACTACATAATGGAACCAAGTCCCATATTCATTACATAATCCTTGAATTTAAATGGTGGCACGCCCTTAGTCAAAGGATCAACGATCATCAACTCAGTGCTGACGTGTTCAATGACCACTTTCTTTTCTTTAACATGTTCCCTTATAGCTAAATACTTAATGTCAATGTGTTTATTTCGACTCCCACTTTTGTTGTTTTTAGCCATAAAAACAACAGCTGAATTGTCGCGATATATTCTCAATTGTTTAGAGATAGAATCCATAATTCTAAGCCCAAAAATGAAACTCTTAAGCCATGCACCATGTAAAGTAGCCTCAAAACAGGAGACAAACTCAGCTTCCATAGTGGAAGTGGCAATCAAGGTCTGCTTGGCACTCCTCCATGATACCGCTCCAATGGCCATCATAAAAATGTATCTTGATGTTGATTTGCGTGAATCAACACATCCAGCAAAGTCAGAATCTGAGTAGTCAATTACTTCCAAATTGTCCGTCCGTCTATACATAAGCATGTATTTTTTGGTTCCTTGAAGGTACCTCATTACTTTCTTTGCAACTCTCAAGTGGTCTAAACCTGGATCACTCTGATATCGTCCCAACATTCCCACAACAAATGCAATGTTAGGTCTTGTGCAGACGTGAGCATACATTAGGCTTCCGAGAGTAGAAGCATATGGAATATTCTTCATTTGTTCCCTTTCAAAGTCGTTCTTCGGGCATTGGTTTAAATTGAACCTATCACCCTTCACAATGGGAGCTACACTTGGTGAACAATCCTTCATCCCAAATCTCTCTAAAATTTTATTAATATAGGTTTCTTGAGACAGACCCAAGATGCCTCAAAATCTGTCTCTATGGATCTTAATGTCAATGACATAAGATGCCTCACCCATATCCTTCATATCGAAATTTTTAGAGAGGAATTGTTTCACCTCATGCAGCAAACCCTTATCATTGGTTGCTAGCAAAATGTCATCCACATATAAAACAAGAAAACAAATTTTACTCCCACTAACTTTCTGGTATATACAATGATCCATAATATTTTCTACAAAATCGAATGAAGAAATTACATTATAGAATTTCAAATACCATTGGCGGGTTGCTTGTTTTAAACCGTATAATAATTTCTTGAGCTTGCAAACCAATTGCTCACCATCACTAGAGGGGAATCCTTCATGTTGTTTCATGTAAACCTCCTCCTCTAGATCTCCATTGAGAAAAGTTGTTTTCACATCCATTTGGTGCAACTCCAAGTCAAGCTGGGCTACTAATGCCATAATAACGCGCAAGGAATATTTCTTAGATATAGGAGAGAAAGTCTCCGTGTAATCAATTCCTTCTTTCTGAGTGAATCCCTTAGCAACAGGTCTTTCCTTGTATCTCTCAATTTTGCCCAATGAGTCTTTCTTTGTCTTAAAGACTCATTTACATCCAATGGCTTTTGCACCATTAGGCAACTCAACAAGATCCCAGACTTTGTTACTATTTATAGAATTCATCTCTTCCTTCATGGCATCGTACGATTCTTTGCAACTCATGGCTTGTGAAAAGGACTCGGGATCATTTTCGGCTCCAATGTTATAGTCAGATTCTTGCAGATACACAACATAATCATTGGGAATCGCTGATCTCTTTGGTCTAGTAGATCTTCTTAATGTTGTACCACCATCTTCTTGAGAAGTATGTGGTTCAACTCGTTGTTCAAAAGTTCTTGGCAACTCTTGAACTACCTAATCTACTGGAATGCCGTTAGCAGCTTGTGGAACTTCAAAAATTGGTTGTTCAACACCAATTTGTACTTGAGGGGTGCTGTGAACAATAACCAATGTATCACTTGAGGTGGAAGGTTGAGATTTTGAATGATCCTTCTCAGCAACTATGTTCCTGGTTTGATCTCTCCCACTGATCAAGTCATTTTCAAGAAACTTTGCATTTCTTGATTCCACAATCCTAGTGTTGTGAGATGGACAATAAAATCTGTAACCTTTAGACCTTTCATCATATCCAATGAAATACCCACTAATGGCCCTTGGGTCTAGCTTCTTCTCTTGTGGATTATATATTCTCACTTCAGATGGGCATCCCCAAACGTGCATATGTCACAAACTCAGTTTCCAACCTTTCCATAATTCAAATGGCGTTTTAGGAACAAACTTGGTTGGAACTCGGTATAATTTAGACCACAAGGATTTAGGAAGATTGGAGCTGCTAAGCATACTCCGCACCATGTCCAATAATGTTCGATTTCTTCTTTCTGCTACACCATTATGTTCGGGTGAACCAGGCATGGTGTATTGGGAAACAATCCCATGCTCTTGAAGAAATTTTGCAAATGGCCCAGGTGCTTGTCCATCTTCTGTGTATCTACCATAATACTCTCCACCTCTATCTGATCTCACGATCTTAGTTTGCTTGCTGCATTGTTTCTCTACTTCAGCCTTAAAGATCTTAAAGGCATCTAATGCTTCGCTCTTTTTATGAAGCATGTAGAGATACATGTATCGTGAGTAATCATCTATAAAAGAGATGAAGTATCTCTGACCATGTAAGTCCATGTCTGGACTACATATATCAGTATGTATGATCTTTAATATGCCCAAACTCCTATTGGCACCTTTCTTTGACTTGTTGGTCTGCTTTCCCTTTATGCAGTCTACACAAGTCTCAAAATTAGTAAAATCCAGAGTATTAAGTACCCCTTCATTTACCAATCTTTTAATTCTTTCTATGGAGATATGACCTAGTCTCCGGTGCCATAATTTAGAGGAATCTTCATTAATAACACATATTTTAGTGCCAACATGAACATGCATTGAATCATAAGTGACACTGTTTTGTAAATTAATGCAGTAAAGACCATTAGACAAAATACCATTCCCAACACGATCAGATTTATAATATAAACTGAAAGATATTTCTGAAAAGTTGAAGGAATATCCAAAAGGTACAAGCCTTGAAATTGAAATCAAGTTTCTAGAAAAACTTGGAACATAAAAGGTATTTTCTAATTCTAAAACAAAGAGACTACTTAAAGTTAAATAGTATGTTCGTATAGCTTCCACATGCGAGCCCATCTTGTTTCCTGATAAGATGCTTTGCTCACTTCCCACTGGCTTCCTTAGGTTTTGCAAACCCTGCAAGGAATTCGAAATGTGAATTGTTGATCTAGAATCAATCCACCAGGTGTTAATATTGACATTAACCATATTAGATTCATAACAAACAAATTACTTTTCCATTACCTTTGTCCACAAGCCATTTCTGAAATTTGGCGCATTCCTTCTTCATGTGTCCCTTCTTCTTACAGAAGAAACACTTGGAATCCTTCTTGATATCAGCTTAGGGAGGTACTTTACCTTTCCCTTTCTTACTGGCTTGGGAATTGCCCTTTCCACGCATTACCAGCATTGCACTTTCTCCCAGTTCCATCACCAGTCTCTCTTCCTCTTGAACACACATGGTCATGAGTTCATTAATTGACCATTTATCCTTATGTGTGTTGTATGAGATTTTGAAGGGTCTGTATTGGTGGGGAAGGGTGTTCAGGATGTAGTGCACCAGGAAAGACTCCGATATTTCAACCTCGAGTTTCTTCAAATGAGCCATAGTGTTCCTCATTTGCATGATGTGCTCACGCACACCTTTCACACTGGTGAGCCTTAGGGATGAGAACTTCATGATTAGGGTGCTTGCTAGTGCCTTGTCTGAAGTGACGAATTGATCATCAATGGCTTTAAGCAAGTCTCAGACCTTTTCATGCTAATCAACGGAACCACGAATACCAACTGAAATTTTAGTCTTAATGAACATCATGCTTAGGCGATTAGATCGCTCCCATCACTCATAAAGCGTGATGTCTGATGCAGTGCTGGTATTAGTGAGTGTTTGTGGTTCATCTTTCCTAATAGCATAGTCTATGTCCATCCACCCCAAATGAAGGATAACTCTCTCCTTCCAGACCTTATAGTTATCTCCCTTAAGTTCAGGGATATCACAACGAATTTCAGAGAAATTTGCAGGTTGTACAACTGCATAAAATTAAAGATCGCATGCTTACGTTAAATTTGAGGCCTAAAAATAAAATTTCATGCTTTACCAATGTAAATCATGCTTAAAATTGAATTTAATGACATAAAAATTGTCTGTGGACTAAATTTTCAATTCAAGTAGATTCAATTATTCTTTATGATAGAATTTATCAAATTATTCACTTAATTCATAATTTTAAAGGGTATATTATGATTATAATTTGATATAAATTCTATCTTAGATTTGAACCTATGATAAAACTATTAATTCATAATTCCTGTGGGTAAGTTATGAATAATTCATATTTTTCCCTAATTAATATATATAAATTATAATAAAACTCCTGGGGATAAAATTTATTTATTTTAGTATAATTAATTACAACTAATGTCTAAATATCTTTGTGTATCCTAACCAATCATAATATATAATTTTATTTAATTAGAGATGTTGTGGCTATTCTCTAATCAATTAAAAATTGTATATATTGTTTAGACATTATTTATTATAAATTGCATAAACAAAAATATACACAGTACTTCACATTTCATGCTACGTGAAATGGCGTATACACACTTTAATATGAAGCAATTAAAAATATGGAAAGAGGAAACAATCATCACATTGACGAAACACTTAAATTTTACTTATAATATTATAAAAGTTTCTTTAACTAGAGTCAAAAACAATGTTTCGTGAAAGGAATAAGTCAAAATGACATTTTAAATAAACTCCATATGATTCCACACCAATATAACTAGAACTGTAAGTGACAGAGTTTGAGTAAAAACTGCCATAAATATCAGCATTATTGTAAACGACGGCAATAATTCCTCACAAGATAAAATTAAATTAAATCACCGATCACACAAATTAAATATGAGCACAATTATAAATTTGCACACACCAAGGCAGAGATAAAATTCGCTCTGATACCAAATGTAAGCTTAAATAACCATTCTTTAATGCGGAATTAAAACATAAAGAAATTGTAAAGAATGTAAAAACTTAATGCCCAAAAAAACATACCTCCAGCCATTGATGCTATTCACACTCCTCCCCTGTAGATTGCTGGTGAGAAAACATCACCACCAACTATTGCTCTCACAAATTTGGAAACCTCGGCATCCTCTTAACAGTCTAAATATTATTCGGTAATGATATAATATAATGCATATGATATAACGTTATCACAATATAACATTTGTCAGATTCTAAATGCAACTCTACAGTGTAATTGACGCATAATACCTCAATGTAATTAATGCATATACTCAGAAATGTACCTCAATACCAATTCAATGTAATACCAATAATATTATAACCCTGACGCTTGAATCCGAAGCCAGTAGAGTAGAAACCCAATCCACGTATTGCTTTTAGCAGTCAAGAACAGCATTAGAAAAACCATGCCTTAGAAAAATACACCAAGCAGCATGTAGCAGGAATCGAACAATGAGGAGCACCAACATCGTTCCATCCACGCCTAAAAATATAGTAACACAATCTTCACGCAAGCAGAAAGAAAAATAGTACAAAAAATCTGAAGGGACTTCCAAGCTCTGCTCTCTCTAACTTGATGGTGTAAGGCTGAAGGGGATTGAGTTAGTGAGCTTGGGGACCAAATAGAAGTACATATAGCCAAGCTTCCATCAAGCTTCTATAGGTTATGTGTCAAGTGTTCTAGAGATCATGGTAGAGAACTGCAGAGGGAGTAATGGACCACTCTAGAAGCTCCCAACAAGAAATTAATTAACTGCAGTTGATTTCTGTAATATAAGGGAATAACTGCATTTGGTTTCCATTATCTAAGGAAACCACTGCAGTTGGTTTCCAGAAATTACTATAGTTGGTTTCCAGAAAGCCGTTGGGAGAGGGAGCTTAACGTTGCAAGCAAAAGCATAATTGTTATCCAATTTTTATTTTGAATTTCGGAACTATATGACTTGTTTAGTGAGAAATACTAATGCTACGAATTCACTAGCATTAGATTAAAAACCTTAAATGTTTTTTTTTTTTTTGTTAAAGCAAGAGACAATCCTTCTATATCATTAAGCCAAAAATAATCTACATAGTTTACAACTATCCACTCGACAAAGTGGACTCAGAACAAGGGTTCTAACCGCCAATGGCAAGATCCCCCAACCCAATACATATAACCGACAAACCCTTTAGAATACCTACCCTAAACGAGCTAACAAATGCCTATCCAAGTGTTTGCCCGCGCTAGCACTCACTCAACCTACCTATTTAATCGTGGCCTTCCAATCCACGTCTTAATCCGACGGTGGAGAAGAATTTCACATCGAGAAGGCGAACAGAACTTAAATCCCTAGCCCCACAAAACTACATGATCAATCTTGATCGTTGATCCCTACCACAAAATCCGACGGATCAAATGAATAACGCACAACCCAACATGGCGATCTTTAGCGTGCGATCAGGGTGGTTTTTCATCCGGCCCCACTGCCATATGGTGTTCACTGAATGGGATCACTGCAAAAAAGGCAAAACTGCTTCCCACTTGCGAGGCTTGTGATTACTCCAAAACTGCCCTCGCCATGGTATTCCAATCGGAGGCGAAATATTCAGGTTTTCGAGGATGCCATGGGTTCCCAGCTTCCAATCTCTCGCCTTATCTGCTCTACTTGTGTCAGTGTGAGAAGAGGCTTCTGCCAGCCTGCCTAAAACCCTGAGAAATAAAACTCTTGCTCTACAACCATTAATAACCTATTTGAGCGTGATACTCCAAACTGCAAATCATCGAAGCACATCACTCGGTGTATATTCAATTATGTACACTCCTCTGATCATAACGCTTCTGAGTCATCTATGCTTCCCTCCATGGCCCTGCGCTGAAACACCAACCAATCTTCCTTAGCCTGGTCTTAGCACTTCGCCTTTAGTCTGTGCTGATGTAGCTTTTGCCATTTCATTGCAAACCTATTTTCTGTGCAGTCCACTCCTTGATTAGCTAGGAGATCCGCCAGTTTATTGGTCGATCTTCGTACATGTTTAGAAGTAATTGTGTGAAGGCACAGAAGTTGGTTGTGGATCCATTGAAAGATTTGTATCAGCCTCCAATTCCTTGAGGCATTTTCCGGCACCGTACCCCAGCTAATTCTCTTGATCGAGTTAATGATTAACTCAGAATTTGCTTCAACAATCACATTGTGTCGATTATCCTAAATCAAGAATTCTAAACATTGCTCCATAGCCATAACTTTTGCCATATTATTGGTGGCTCTCCCTAGGTGACCATAGAAAATGAACATAATATTTCCTCTTTCATCTCTTAAAACCCTGCCATGACCTGCAATACCCAGGTTGCCCTTTGAGGCACCGTCAATATTGAACTTCAAAAAACCCTTGGGGGGGTAGGGTGCCAAAAATCAAGCTCAAAGTCTCTAAGGAGAATCTTCCTTTCTAGGCTCTGAGGAATGAGACCCTGTAATCCTAGCTGACAAAGAATCCTCAAATCTGGTACGAAAGGTGGATTCTTAGGGAGATTTCAGACAATAGTACCCACTATCTCATGAAGCTGTTTTAAGATCTGACCCAAAAGGTAAAGGGATGGGTTTTTTAAATCCTTGAAAATTTTGTTATTCTTTTCTTTCCAACTATTCCAGATAATGAAGTTGGGCGTTAGAGCCCAAGCTGAGCTGAGGACTTCATTATTTGAAAAATTACTTCTCCACTTTTTTAGGGTGTTGATGATGCTCCCTTTGTCCCTATCTGACTGTTGGAAAATGGTGGTGAAAGAATCCGACAATCTGGAGGTAAAGGTGCAGTTGTTTAGAAGGTGCTCCATTATTTCCTCTTGAGCTTCACATAGCTAGCACCTGGAAGGCCCAAAAACACCCCTTTTCCGAATGTTATCCCAAGTCAAAATCTTCCTATGCTGGACCAACCACATAAAGAGTTTAATTTTCATCCAACCTTGATGCCTCCATAGTCTTTGCCACGCTTTGTCTGGAGTCTGGGAGGCCAAACCAAGGAGAATGAATTTAGCTTCCTTAAGATTAAAGGTGCCCTCATTGTTGTTGCCCCATCTCAGTTTGTCATTCCCTCCTGACACTAAAATTTGTCTTCGATCTAACTCTTGCATTAGCATTTCAGCTTTAGCTTTTAAGGGCTTGTCATCCTTGAAATTAAATTTCCTCCATATTCTCGATTTTCCTATACTGTTGATTTGATCCCAGAAATCCTTTACTTTGGATAATCCTTTAGCATTTTCCTTTGCCTTAAGCTCCTTCAAATCCTCTTTTAATAGAATGGGTTCTTGTTGCCCTCTGTCCTCCCATAATAGAGCTAAGTTTCCCTCTCTAATTTCCCAGAAGCCGTTATCTTGGACTAGACCTCTATTATCCCATGCCTTGTTCCAAATGTGTGATCACTTAATATTTCCATCCATTTGTATATGGTCATTACTTTGCCATGATCTGGCATATTTTTCTTTCCAAATTGTAGCCCACTAAGCCTTTGGTTCTTTTATCCAGAGCCACCATAATTTAGCCCCTAAAGCTTTGACTAAAATTTCGGGATCATCAAAACCAAGAATCCCATGTTTTCTAGGTTTGCAGATTTTTTCCCAAGCTACCAAGGCCCATTTCTTATTTTCTTCCCCTTTGCCCCAGAGAAAGTCTCTTTGTATGGTTCTGAATAGATGCAAGAATCCTTTAGGAGTAGGGAAAGCGAAAATCATGAAAACTGGGATTGATTGAAGAACAACCTTCGTGAGCACCAACCTGCTAGCCAAGTTTAAGGACCTCATAGTCCATTTCCTTATTTTGTCTTGCAATTTATTAATCACCGGCTCCCAGATGCTCTTGTGTAATGGCTTAGCAGTTAGAGGAACCCCCAAATATTTTGAGGGGAGAGAATCTCTTTGAAAGCCTAGAATTTTAGAAATGTTCCTTTGAATGGAAATATTAGTATTGAAGAAAAACATCTTAGATATGGAGAGATTAACTTCCATACCTGAAGCCCTGGAAAAGTCATTTAGAACTTGTCTGTATGCGAGAGCTTCTTTGACTATGGGGATTCCCTGCAACATGGTGTCATCCACAAACTATTGATGCGTCCAAGCCTTTCCCCTATCAGAAAGTTGGAGACCTTTGATCTTACCAACTTCTTTTGCATGCTTGATAGATCGACCCAGTCCTTCCATCATGAGGATGAAGAGAAAGGGAGAGAGTGGGTCCCCCTGTCTGAGGCCTCTAGAGCGAAGAAAAATTTCAGAAGGAGAGCCATTGACTAGAATTAAGAAGTTGGAGGAAGTGACCAGGGCCAAGACCCATCTCACCTAGTTATGATCAAACCCAAAAGCAATAAGAATTTTCCTGATATAATTGCAGTTCAATTTATCATAGACCTTGGCAATGTCCAATTGCATGATCATACCAGCCTTTATGTTGCTAGTCAGAGAGTGTACCACCTCATGTGCTTGAATAATATTATTAAGAATTTTCCTTCCTTCCACATACCCAGATTGTTCCATAGAGACAAGGGTAGGAAGGAGAGGTTTGAGTCTATTGGCCACCACTTTTGATATAATCTTGTAAACCACATTGCATAAAGCTATCGGTCTAAACTTGTCAGGAGTTTGGGTTGCCTCCTGTTTAGGGATCAGGGCGATGAGGATGTATTCAGAGCTTTCAAAATAGTTCTCTTCATCCTAGAATATTCTACTACATTCAGAATATCTTGTTTTATAATATTCCAGCAAGCCTTGAAGAAATCTACATTGAAACCATCTGGGCCAGGTGATCCGGACTTAAACAGGAACACAACAAATTACAGAGATAACCATAAACATAGATATGCAGCAGAAATAATACTTCATTTCATTAAAGTAAAATACTGAAATATGCTTACAAACAATAATGGAAATAAACCAGCTAGGGCGATGGTAGCTTATCTTCGAGAAGAGATGTGGTGGCTACATGCCTCTGAACTATGTTACCATGAGGCTTGAAGGCATATTTATTGTTGAAAAACAATGGAAAACCCTTAACATTCCAAAACCTAACCCTAGAAGATGAAATGCCAAACTGTGAGCCCCGTTTGGGTAAATAGGTACATCAACATCTCGGGGTCGTAACTTTGGCATGCGATCTATGTTTGATGTGTACAATAGCTTGTTAGAAATATCTATCTGAGCACTACCACTTTGGGAAGGGAAACATCGGTCAATGGACCCATGTTGCCCCTAGATTTCCCAAAAAACGTCGTTTAGGGCCTCAAAACGACTCTGGAAGTTTAGGACTCGAAAAACTGCTAAAAATAGTAAACTGTGCTACAATTTAGGAAACTGAAAGAGGCAGTTGTGGGGGTCCAAATGGGATAGGTGGGTGGCCACCAACATCCACCTAGATCATTCCTCCCCCCTTAGGAAGCAATGGTCCCCATTGCATTGAGTTCTTCCCTGAGATGAGGAAGCTTCTATTGAGTTGGGTCTCTGGTGAGTTGTTCTACAATCTCTGATGTGTCCAAAAATGGTGGGAAGCATGGTTGACGACGGTCCACTTTGAACACTCGGTGCAAGTGAAGGAATGGAGGAATGTTGTGCTTTAAAGCATTGTTTCCCGTAGCCTTGGTACTGGTGTAAGGACCATGTTGGAGTGGTCTGAGTTTTTGATGGGTTCTGGTAAGGTGTTCTCTCTACAGATGCAACCAAGCTTTTTCGCCCACCTGAAACTTGTGTGGTACCCATGTGGGTGAGGAGAAGTTGTTCCTGTGTTATGTCATGACCGTATCCCTTTGCTGCTACTGCTTCATGGAGGAACCCTTTGCGGGGGTCACGGATGTAGCAACGATCTTCCCCTTAATTTGGGAGCGAAGTAGACATAAAATAAATTTCCTAGTATGTGAGATGAGCTTGCTGCCTTTCTTACTAGTGATCAAAGAGGTGGCGGTAGGTGGGGCTACCTCCGGTATCCTTTATAATGAATTATCCAAAGAAATAATGACAGTGCGAGGCCTTGAATCATACACAACATGTCGCCTCCACAAGTATGGTTTGCCTAATAGTACATCACAAACATCCAGATGTGTAACATCACACGATACCTCGTTTGTGAAGGGCTTGATACTGTAGGGAAGGCGGCACTGTTGGTGAACTTTGAGATCTCGTCCTTCATGAAGCCACCTGATACTGTACGGCTGTGGGTGTGGTGTAGTCGGTAGGCCCAACTGCTTCACAACCTCTACTGAAATGAGGTTCTTTTGGCTACCACTGTCGACAATGAATTGCAGTGGTGAACCCTTCACCCACATCTATGAGTGGAAAAGACGCTCCCCCTCCTTTGGCTCTTCGGGTTCATTCTTCTGGATCTTGGTAGTGGCAACAGTGGCGCTGGGATCCGCATTAATGATCTGCTTCCCTTTTCCATTCCCCTTGTCGGGTTCTGGCTCAGGGTCGGAACATGCATCTGATTCAAAAGCCTTCAACTCGGCCACCAGTGATTTCTTGGTCCAACACTCGTGTTGTGAGTGGGGCTCTTGTGGAACTCACACCACTTTCTTGTGTCCTTATTCGGCTTTGTGGTGTTGTTCTTTTCTTATGGCTTTGATGGGTTGTCTTGGGTCACCCCGCCTTGGCTTTGTCCTTTGGGCTTCGGTTTTGCAGATCCAAAGTCTCGATTTTTCTATTTGAACTTTTGCTCAATTTTGACAACGTATCGGTACGTCGTGCCGAGCGAGGAGATGTTCAGGAACTCCATCTCTTCCTAGATGTATCTGTGTAGACAGCCGGGGTATTTGAGTACCAGATGCAGCTTAGAATCTTTGATACCCAACTGTGTGCGAAGGGTATGAAAAATGTTTGTGAACTCTGGCACATCTTGGTCCCGTCACTACCGCAGTGTGGTCCATTTGATGTATTTGTCCTCATAGCTTTTGACAGGGTAGTATTGCTCCTTGATGACATCCTGGAATGAATCCCAAGTGGGTGTGGTTGAAAATAGTGAGCATGTGCTTTCATCCTTCTACTTGCAGTAGGATTCCCACCAGTCCTTGACGTGGGGGGCTACTTTGAGAAGAGCGAAAACAATCTTTTCCCGACTCAAAAATTCATGAATAGAAAAATATCCTTCTAGTAGATTTAACCATTTATCTACGACATCTGCGTCTATTTGACCCTCGTATATGGGGATTTCCAAATTAACTTGTACCTTAAAGGGCGTGGCGTTTCCAGAGTAGCTGCTAGAAGCCGATGCGTTGCTTCTGGGTAGCCGCTGAAGGATCTGGGCAAAGTTGTCCATCATCGTGTTCCGTTGTCACTCGAGGGCTTCTTCGAGCAAGACTTTGATAGGATCCCCTGCCCCCTCATCTTTCTTCTCATCCGCCATGGGAGGTTGTCGGGATTTGCGAGGCTGGTCTTGCAAAGTTCAACCGGTTCAAACCATAACTCCTTATATCCCGACCTCGTTGGGGACATGCAAAGAAAAATAAAGAAAAAGCAGACCGCTCTGATACCACTGATCCAAACTTAAACAGGAACGCAAAAAATTACATAGATAACCATAAACATAGATATGCAGTGGAAATAATACTTCATTTCATTAAAGTAAAATACTGAAATATGCTTACAAACAGTAATGGAAATAAACCAGCTAGGGCGATGCTAGCTTATCTCTGAGAAGAGATGTGGTGGTTACATGCCACTGAACTGTGTTACCATGAGGGTCAAAGGCCTATTTATTGTTAAGAAACAATGGAAAACCCTTAACATTCCAAAACCTACCCCTAGAAGATGAAACGCCAAACTGTGGGCCTCGTTTGGGTAAATTGGTACATCAACTTCTCGGGGTCATAACTTTGGCATGCGATCTCCGTTCGACGCGTATAATAGCTTGTTAGAATGATCTATCCGAGCACTACCACTTTGGGAAGGGAAACATCGTTGAATGGACCCATGTTGCCCTACAGTTCCCAAAAAATGTCGTTTAGGGCCTCAAAACGACTCTGGAAGTTCAGGACCCGAAAAACTGCTAAAAATAGTAAACTGTGCTACAATTTAGGAAACTGAAAAAACTGAAAGAGACGGTTGTGGGGGTCCAAATGGGCTAGGTGGGTGGCCACCAACATCCACCTGGATCACCAGGTGCTTTACCATTTTTCATTTCTTTGAGCACTTCATTGACCTCTTCTTCGGTTACTGGCTTGTTAAGGTTGAAATTGTCCTCTCTGGACACCAGCCTAGGTATATTTCTGGTGAAGTTCCTGATGGAGTTTTCTCTGCCATAACATGTTTCCTTTGCTATGCCTCGAAAGTGCTTAACAAGTACTTCTTCTATCTCTACATGAGAGTTGTGAAGATTACCTCCCTCATCCTTAATCACTGAAATTTTGTTGTGAACTCTGTTTGCCATAGTGAAAATGTGGAAAGATCTAGTATTTCTTTCTCCTTCTTTGAGCCATTGACCCTAGATTTTTTCCTCCAAAATATTTCCTCTTGTTTGCATAAATTCTCCCATTCTTGATTACATTTGGTAGCCTGATCATTTATGGCTTCATCGAAGGCATCTATGATAAGAGCTTGGTTGAGTTCCTGCATTTTACCCTCCACAACTTTTTTAGCCTCAAAAATATTGCCATGTTCATTCGTATTCCAATCTTAGAGCCAGAGCTTGATGTGTTTTAGTCTTTTCTGAAGAAGGAGCATTCTTGTTCCCTGAATGTTCAAATCTTCTGACCACCATTTGGCTATGTTGCCGGTGAAATCTGGATGGGAAAGCTAGATATTTTCAAATCGAAAAGGTTTGTTCCGGGGTGTACCAATATTTTGCACCTCCAAATGAACCGGCCAGTGATCTGAGCCTCCAAAGGGTAGAATTCTTGCTGATATTTCCTTGTCATTGAGTATAAGGTCTTCTGATATGATGAATCTGTCTAATTTTGAAGCCACCTGAGACTCTCCTCCTCTTTTGTTGTTCCAAGTAAATATGCCATTACTCGTTACAATATCCACTAACTTCATAATATCTATAAAAGTCTGAAGCTTCAGAGAGTCTTTACTTAGAACTCTGGTTCCACCTTTTTTCTTCGAAAGTGATTTGATCATGTTGAAATACCCTCCCAATATCCATGGAATTCCTGAATGTCTATCTCTGAGAGCCTCCAAAGAATCTAGAAATTTGAGTTTACCCTCCAGTCTTTGGGGGCCATAAACATTTGTGACCAGGTAGGTTTCCTTATCTCCTACAGGCTGTATGACCACTAATAAATATTCTCTAGATGCCTCAGCATCTTAAATGTCTATTTTGTTTGGATTCCAAATGGTGAGTATACCTCCTGTTGTATTCTCTGCTTTGACTTCCAGAAACTCATAACCATTGAGCCATTTGCTATGAATCTCTTTTATTTTTTGAATGGAACATTTGGTTTCCTAGATGAAGATCACATCTGGAGTTGTTTGTTTCATTCTATTACTAATCAGTCTCTGTTTTCTTTTACTACCTAGACCTCTAATATTCCAAGAAGTAAACTTCATTATTAAATATTGGTAAAGGAGTAGCTAGTTAGGTCTTTCATCTTATGAGTCTATCATTAGCTTTCCACATTCCATCAATAGTTCGTTTTGCCTTTTCCTGCCTCTTTTCTTTCCTAGGTTTCTGGGTGTTAATCCTGGTGAGGTTTTCACCATTTTTACCCCTTCGCTACTATGATTTTCCTTGTTTCTTTGCCTCTCCGACCCTTTGTTTTGGGTTTTCCATATAAATAACTGCTGGACTCTATTGAACTCCTCTGGAGGTGAAGAGTCTATCCCTTCCTTGGTTCCTTGAATCAAGAAATCCTCCATATCTAGATTCTCTTTCTCAAGAATCACCTAAAGTTCTTGGTCCTCTGTTTCCATCTCACTTTTGGTCATCTCATGATCCATTTCTGTTTCTGCATCACTCACCATCGTTTCTATTTGTTGATTTTTATCTGTTGTTTGTTCCCTGTCCTCTTCTTTCCATTCCTCCATTACACCTTCTCCCTTCGTCTGGTCTGCACTTGTTATCCCTTCTTCCTCTACCAGAACTTGGAACCTATTTTGTCTGGCTTGTTGCCCTTCAGATTTTTGTATCTTTGACTCCCTCTTGCTTCCTTTTCCTTTGTTTGCCACTTTGTGAAAGCTTTCAGAGTCTTTCATTGCATTAGTTTTACTTTTATTCTCTATTTTAGTGAGAGGGCAATCCCTGAATAGGTGCCCATGCTCATGGCAATAAAAACCTTAAATGTTATCATATCCTAAGTTTTATTTTTATTTTCTGCATTTATGGAGGCCTTCTAATGCTACAAATTCACTAGCATTAGTTTTTAAACAATAAATATTATCATATCCCAAGTAACATATCCTAAACATTAAATATTATCATCTACTATGTATCATATCCTAAGTTTAAGTTTTATTTTCTACATTGATAGAGACCAGTTGTGTGTTTTTGCATGAAGCCCATTGATATTCAGAGGGAACCTGAACCATTGAGGCACCAACTTGAAGCTGGGAGTGAAATTGAAATCGTAGTTTGAGAAATGAGGGTGGAGAAGTCCTGTTGCTAATCATTAAGGATGGCCTGCCAACTGCAGCATGTAAAGGATGGTCAGCTGCAGCATGTTGCAAGAACACGTACAGTTCTACAGTGGAGGTGCAAACAATCATTCCCAAAATAGGGGATGTATTTCAGGTTAAGTAGCATGTATACGCTATTTTTAGAACGATTACTGCTATTGCTTGCTTACAACTTTGTAGTTGCACAAACTAGAAAGGTGATGTTAAGGCCTAACTTGGGATATATACCAACTAAAAAAATTTAAACCCTCATGGTCCCTGAGAAGAATCCCTAAGTAACAATGTCACCACAAAATTTGTCCAGTTCTGACCACAACTCAATATCCCTGAATGCGTTTACTCTTGCGAACACAGCAACTGCATCTATGCATGCAAAGAAATAAAAAATGTCACAATATATGATGATGCAAAGAAGTGTTATAAAAGCATAGCTCATGTGTCTGTCTATTATAACGACAACCAAAGGTCATTGCAACTTGGAGGTCATGTATTCTGCTCATATATGTAACATGGTATGCAGGTGGACAAACCGCAAGCCATGTTAAGGGCATGAGAATTGTCTCTCCTCCGAACCAGATTTGGGTCCACACTGTCTGCCCATAATCCCCGTATTCTTCCAAGTACCCTGGAGTCCATCAGTTCATGGACAACTAATTAAATCCAAGTGGTGGGAAAGCCACAAATATTTACTTGTACATTCTTCTCTGATATCTCATATTTCTATATTTTCCCCCTTAAAAACACCCATATTCATAAACATATAGTATCGCCTATAATTATAAGTTCAATGCTAGAGTTTTGACGTCTATAAACCATTCCAGTTGCAAAGTTGTCGATATCTATACATTAGCTAACACTAGTATCTCGACATATTCTGAGCATGTCATTCTAAATTTCTAAGAACGGTTATTTAGTAGTATCTAAGACGTACCATTAACAACAATATGCACATCATTAAACGATGTTTCTAAAAAAAGATTAATATTGCAAATGTTGGAGCTAAATTTTATCCAGATGAAACATTTAAATTGGTCCAAAAGCATGTTATTTTTCTTTTATTTAAATGGAGTTGTCTATAATGCAACTTTTTAGAGATTCTGGTGACGGAATCCGGCGGAAGAAATTGAGGTTAAATCTTGATTTGTTGCAGTTAAAATGAGTTTTTAACTACATATTTGGATTTAGCACCCTGCAAAACCTCTGGGACGCTTTGGTTGTGCAAAAACTAGCTATCAAACTTGCGATTCCAATAAATTGCTGCCGGATTTTGACCAGAAAAACCCACCGGAAAAGCTTTCAAAAAATCGCATTATAGACAACTGCTATTTAAATTGCAGCTCAAAGGGCTATTATTCTTCTGGACGAGACAACACTAGCAAAAAAAGAACTGAAAATTTGCGTTGTATGATATCAGTGTCACATTTTGGGTAACGTGACATCACCCTCACAACCGGTTAGGAGTTGCACCCGCCATATCAGACGATCTGCTGTCGAGTAGATTGACGACATAGATCACACTGCCACCATTGACTTATGTGATGGTTAATGCCTGCGGGCGGGATGCGTGGCCACCCCCTATTCGCTGCACTCAGGGTGGGCGGTGCACAAAACAGCCCTCCCCACCATGCGAAAACCGCTTGGTGGGAAAGAGTGGACCTACTACATCAGCCATCGTGTCATCCACCTATGTAACATCGCCAGCACACTCCACTCAGAACGTCACTCCCATGTCATCCTCCTTGCTGCCCACGTCACATTGCTTTGCCACGTTGTCACCACGTATGCCATGTCATGCCGCGCCGTATGATGATGTCACCATAGTATGGTGATGTCAACATGATGTCAACACACCCAAACACAATTTGACACGTGATGGTATGGAATTCAAAATTTTTTCCTGTTAATTGACTACCAGGAGACCATTTCGGTCGTTTTCATCGTGAAAGAGCCCCCACAACAGAGATAACGACCACCAAAACTCCTTGTGTTTTCCATCCTTCACTAGTTTCCAATTAGTATTCGCCCTTTGTCCACCGCACATCTAAACTTTCCCCAAAAGTGTGCTTGTCTATATAATTCTATATAATTCAACTGGCAGTTATAGAAGTGTGCTTGTCTATATAATTCAACTAGAAGTTGTCTATAATGCGACTTTTTGAAAGTCTTTCTGGTGGGGTTTTCCGGTTAAAATCCGTTTGCAATTTATTGGAATCGCAAGTTTGATAGCTAGTTTCTGCACAATCAAAGTTTTTCAAGGGTTTTTTAGGGTGCTGAATCCAAATACGCAGTTAAAAAACCATTTTAACTGCAATAAATCAAGATTTAACCTCAATTTCTTCCACCGGATTCCGTCACCGGAATCTCCAAAAAGTCGCATTATAGACAACTCCAATTCAACTAACCATCTGAATTTGACTAAAATTTTCCAAAGTTGGCCAAATCCAAATTTAGCAATTTTTTAAATTTCTTTGTGCGAAACTTCATTTCCTAGCCTTGAAACATAGGAAGGTACCCTTGGTAATTTCCCCAATATTGAAATCTCGTCAAAAGTCACCTCATGGAAATCCAAGTCAACATGTCTCATAACTTGGCTTTAGTGACTTCTCCGATGGAGAAGCCACATGAAGAAGAACCGATGGATGCACATTCTGAGATTTATGATCCTATCATCAACCATCAACATAGTTATTCCAATGTGCATGCATATCTAGATTTGTTCAATTTGTTCAAAAGTGACTTGGTGAAAGTCGTGGTGCCCTTAATTTATCGTTTCCCAAAAATCATCACCTAGATCACCCCCGACTACAATGTTTATAATAAGACTATTTTTTAAGTTACAAGGTCTAGGGTGATTGTATTAATAACTCCAGAATGAATAGCAACAATGCTATAGTTCCTCAGCAGAATGAATATCGTAGCTAGAAGAGGCCACCCTACCTGGGTATTTGAAGGTCATTATTGAAGAGAAAAAAACAAAGGTTTTAGTTGAACATGTACTTGAAGGAGTGGTAGCTCCAACAGGGCCTCCACCTTAGTCCATAGTAAAGTTCTTCAGGCAGGCTAAGATAGCCATTTCTATGATTACTCAATTGCTTGGTGTGGACAAAGATTCAAAAATTAATGAGATTGTGAAAGGTTTCTTAGTAGCCTCGTGTCACCCTGACACCACCGCATACTTGTTATTTTATTTTCCCTAGTATCTTTCAGATGTCATTCATCACCACTTCAAAAATATTTGCTCCACGAATGATTTTAGATACTATTCATATATCATCTACATTTTCATGCAACAGAACTATAGCTTCTTGGAACACCTAGCTCCAAGGTTAGTCGATTCTACTAAAATTGTATTTCCTACCATGTAGTGGATTCGATCTGTTTGAAAGACCCCAAGTAACATTGGAAGTTTGTATTATCTTTAGATCCTTACATCATTTTTTTACTGGCGAGTACATGAACAAACTCTATCCAGGGTTATCCTGAGATGAGAGAGATGAATGAAATATAGAGTATAGGAGACTAGTATCTCATAGAAAATTGCTATGTGATTAGGGTCTATGGTTTTGAAGAGAAACCATGCTTGTTGCATGATTTCCTTACACTCGATATTTTTGTACTAGAATTCATAACATAGAGGTTTATTAGTGATTGGCTACATCTTGTATCAAGAAAACAAGCAATAACATTCCATCTTCCACATGAAGTTGGGGCATTCATTGCTATGACAAGAAAGACTCAAGAGATAACCCAAAATATACTAAAAGACCTGCATTTTTCCCAAGGAGTCGAATTGGTATATGACCCTTTGGTTATAATCTACAACTAGAGGAAGGATAAGGATAGGGAGGCACACTGTTATGAAACCAGCTCAAGAAAAGATAGAAAAGATAGATCAACGCCTTAGAATTCAGCCTCTTTGAGGGGGCAACCTC
>APFE030056854.1:23683-44973 GCA_000404065.3 Pinus taeda
ATTACATAAATGAACAATTATTGGATGATACAAATGAAAAGACCTCCTTTCTATATATAGGAGTCTAAGGGGTCATAACATAATTATAGCTGACATAACAATAATAATCTAAGGGCACACTAATAACAATAGTGGGCTTCTATGGGGCACAATAGTAACAATATGGGCACTACATGGGTACATCAATATAATAAGTGGGTTGTACTAATAACAATAAGGGGTTACACTAGTAGTATAGGGGCCTAACACACACCACTATCAGTCAGACATATTTTGGAGCGAGCAACATATAAGCTGACTTTTGAAAAAGTAAAGGAAGTTCTTTTGCCAGCATAACCACAATCCTCTTAGCTATCTGGTACTAAGAGGAGCAACACTGATGACATGGAGATAGCTCAGGAAAGGGTGTTTAGGATTCAAGGTGAAAGAAATTGAATATATTGATGATTGTAACATCCCTTAGCAGACCTTGTGCAAAAT
This sequence comes from Pinus taeda, assembly GCA_000404065.3. Classification (NCBI taxonomy): domain Eukaryota; kingdom Viridiplantae; phylum Streptophyta; class Pinopsida; order Pinales; family Pinaceae; genus Pinus; species Pinus taeda. Next base: position 24,164 of record APFE030056854.1, read on the forward strand.
ACATGTGATTATTTATATATATATATATATATATATATCAAATTTAACCAACATGTAACAACCCACTGATGACTTCTCACACACTTAATTGATCATTAGATAAAAACACCATCGTATGTGAAGTAATCATTGCAATGGAATAGTTATTTGATTTTATGGAATAATCCAGAGTGCAACTATTTATCATGATGCAACTTTATATCATTATCATTGTTCAATTAATGAGATCTTATTAGTGACACATTGAATGATGTAATTTCCAATGTCATGAAAAGTAACAACATCATCAAGGTAATAGAATAGTAAAACACATAAATGGACACTGATATACCCTGGAAACATCGAGGGGAAAAACAAGCATATGTTTATTTTTCTAAATGTTTTGTGAGGGACTTCACCCCCCACTCAATGGCGACAAATGATTCCATCAATTTTCCATTATCAATTTTTTACAAAAGAAACAAAATATTTAATTCAAGCATAATGAACTAGAGGTTTCCCTTGAACTATAGTTCTAGTAGTTCCTCCCCTAACACTCGTCTAGGAAACTAATCAAAGATATTTCACAAATTTACACCTCCTCAACCCACTCAACGTCCTACTAGATCAGGGTGCATGTCCATTCTTTTTCTTCCACTGACACCTTTAAATTTATACTGCCTTTATCTCCCATAATCTATTACATAGATCATCCACCCATGACATTTTTCTCCGGTCATGTTAGCTTTTGGAGGTATTCCACCCATGACATTTATCTCCAGTCTTGTTAGCTTTTGGTGGTCATATCATCCAAACAGGGCCACCCCTTTTTGGAAAATTGAGGATTTGTATTCTCTCTTCATGGATTGTAACTGATTTTCACAACTTCCTAACAGTTAAGAGTGTAAGCTCTCATGTGATGGCTCCTCTAATCTTCCCAAAAAAATAGAAAATAAAATGCCTTCATTTTACCAACAAAATAAATATTTACTTTCTTATCTTATAAAGGATATTTACTTTCACCTTTTCAACCACATGCCATCTTAGAAAATTGTAAAAGTCATTTTAAATAGATTTACCACATGTCTTGGCATCATTTGCAATCTACATTTTAAGAAATAAAAATCAAGATCACAATTTGATTACCACAATCATTGAATGTTTCCTTGAAACATTTATAGTTATCAATTATGATTCCTACCAGCTCATGATTCCTTAAAATTTTCCAGGCCCTACTATCCAGCCATCCTCATAGTTTTTTCCTTCAATCACGACGTTTCCTAAAATCCAACAATTCATAAGAATCATGGTTGACATCCGATGTTACATGAGTGGTGTTCATTTCAAATTTTCCATATAATGATAAACATGAATTTTAGAAAAATAATCATTATATATTCTATGTACAATATTGCATATCATGTTTGCATAATATTAAACATTATAACTTCACATTTTTAGTCGCAAATCACAATGCAACCTTTTACCTTTCATTAGTTCTTATACTTCATGATGCTAGAATCTTAGTGGCATCACTATGCTATCATTAAGCTACCCGTACTTAATATTACTGACAAAATTAGTCACAACTATACTTCATATAACCCTACTCTTTACATAACTATGTTATTTACATATCAAACATCTCTTAGATATACTCAAGATTTAATTCAATTTTTTCATGCATCAATGTGTTTCAATGCTTAAATAATGTAAAAATGTATTGGTCTAGTTACTTTTCCACTTACACCAACAATTTCCATGCATTAAGAGTAAGGATGCATCCTCTATACAATAAATATAAGAGAAATAAAACAAAGTTTCCATGGAAATGTTTTCTACAACAACAATTAAGGAAACAAGATCTTCTAATCGATATAGCCATTTTGATGCAAACATTATCATCCACCACCATTATAATTAATTTAAAATGATATTTCATTTTCATGCATATGTGTCTAATGACCAATCACTATGCAACAATACTATTCTGAAGTAAATCGTGTGAATTTTCAAGTAAGAAAGATCAGTAATGCAAACTGATTTAAAATATACCATCCATATTTTGTTTAGTAATGACAAACAAGACACCATGATTATACAACATAATGGAACTAATTGATTAAGTTTAATATGTAGTATCACCAACAATATTCATAAAAGATGAAAATGCAATATTTTGATAGATGCATGATGTATATTGACTTATTCATATTAACAACATCTTTGAGTCATCAACTTGTAGAATTGCATTGTCATGTATGAGGTTTTAGCGATCAGTGTAATTCAACAACATATAGCTACTACTAGTTCTATCATTAAGTTGGTAGAACATACATAATCTAATTCATCTCATTCATTTCAGTACATTATTAAATTATCATATAATCATGGCTTCCCTCTTCCCACTAGTTATCATTTATGTATGTTCATATCAAAGACCACAACCATTTTCCTTTATTTTCTTATTATTGACATAAAAATTCATTTCTATTAAATCAATCATTTTATATGGTGTTACTGTTATCATGATCAAAGTTATTTATAACCTTCAAGAGCTTACAATCATACTTAGGCATGGTTAAAGAAATATCCACTTCCCTAGCCATCATACTTTTATTGCATACTATATTAATAGGCATAAAATCCTATACAAAGTTAAACAATACAAGAACACTAACCCACCAGTAGTACTTGAGTGTCAATGAAAAATATGGTAACAATTTAAAATCTAATCAAATCGAAATTCAAATAGTGTATTGTTACCATTCGACCAATAACACGAAAATAAACTACCACTATCACATTGTTTATAATGTTAGCGATAATCTTCAATCAAAAACTGAATCATGCACATTACAATATAGCTTTGAAGATGCGTTTAATAGTTCGTCGAAAGATCACATGAAATGTGTTAGTATTCCAATTACCAACAATGAGGTCATGCAACGCTAATTCATAGGAGGTAGTGCAATATACTAAATAGCCAATACTACCAAACTATCATAAAATCAATCAAAATCCACAAGAAGACACAATCAACTATTCGCTATTACAATTCAAACCTACCACTTGGCTCATTGTTTATTCTCAACATTCAAGGGGTTTCTTTTAATATATTTTTAAACATATTATTAGGAAAACCCCTTCCTTTCTACCTTTTTTTCACTATCACACTATTTTCATTATTAACAAAGCAATGCATGCATTCATTCTATTGTTTTAAGAAATGAATTACAACTCTAAGAATTTTCCTTTTGATGCACCATTAAAAATTATCATAAAAGTATGCATGAAAATGTTGGTAGTTAATCCACACTGTCACTATTTATAGTGTAAATATTCAAAATGGTTCATGATTTAGCTACAACCAATGCAACATAATTTCTAATTGTCTTTTATCCACATAAAGACTCTAATGCCATGAGTACAATTATTCTTCAAAGAAGTCATTAACACTATCATGCATCTCATATTAAATGCAATCTATTGCATACATTACCATACCTTAGTGTCATATCTAATATTATATCAAATAAAGTCATACCTCTACTCGTTCTTGTTCTTACAAAACCTAGAGACACCAATCCTACAACTTTTTCTCTGATACCACTTGTAACATCCCTCAGTAGACCTTGTGCAAAAAAAAATAGGATTACTTTTTTTATTATTATCAAATTTAACAAACATGTAACATCACACTGATATTTTATCAAGTCTTTAATTGATCAATAGATAAAAAAGCAACATAATGTGAAGTAATCATAACAATGGGATAGTTATTTAAGTCTAAGGAATAAGTTGTGGTGAGACTAGTTATCGTGATGCAACTTTTCATCATTATCATTTTTCAATTAGTGAGATCTTATTAATGACACATTGAATGATTCAATTTCCAACATCAGGCAAATTAACAACATCATCAAGATAATAAAATAGGAGAACACATAAATTGACACCGATATACCTTGGAAACCTGGAAGGGAAAAACCAACAAATGTATATTTTATTAAACGCTTCATGAGGGAGTTCACCCTTGAATCAATGGAAACAAAGTGTTCCATCCCTTATCCATTATCAAATTTTTGCGAAAGAAACATAATCTTTAATTCAAGCATAATGAACTATAATTCAAGCATCATTATATCTTCTATGTACAATCTTGCGCGTTGTGTTTGTATAATACTAAACATTATACCTTCACAATTTTTGTCACAAATCACATTATAAACGTTCACCTTCCATTAGTTCTTATATTCCATGTTGTTGGGATCTTAGTGGCATCACTATGCTGCCATTAAGCTGCAGCTACTTAATCATACTAACAACATTACTCACAACTATGATTCATATAACCATACTCTTAATAGAACTATGTTATTTACATATCAAATATCTTGTGAAAAATACTCAAGGAATAATTCAATTTTTACATGTATCAATTTCTTTCAATGCTTAAATAAAGTAAGAAGGTATGTGTCCTATTACTTTTCCACTTACACAAACAATTTTCGTCCATTAAAATTAAGAATGCATCCTACAAAAAAGAAATATAAGAGAATTAAAACAAAATTTCCATGTAGATGTTTTCTACAACAACAATTAAGGAAACAAGAACTTCTAATTGATATAGCCATATTCATGAAAACATTATCATCCACTATAGTTCTAATCCATTCAAAATGATATTTCATTTCCATGCATCTGTTTCTAACCATAAATCATTATGCTACATTACTATTCTGAAGTCAATCGTGTGAACTTTCAAGCCAAAAGAAATTGTAATGGAAAGTGATTTAAATATACCATCCATAATTTCTTTAGTAATGACAAATATGACACCATGATTCTACAACATAATGAACTTAACTGATTAGGTTTAATATGTAGTATCACCAAAAATATTCATAAATTATGAAAATGCAATATTTTGCTAGCTGTATGATGTATTCTGACTCATTCATGTTAACACCATATTTAAGTCATCAACTTGTAGAATTACATTTAGATGTTTGAGGATTGAGTAATCAATTAATTCAACAACATTTAGCTCCTACTAGTTCTATCATTAAGTTGGTAGAAAATACATAATCTAATTCATCTCATGCATTTCAGTACATTATTAAATTATCAAATAATCACAGCTTCGCTCATCTCAATAATTATCATTTATGTATGTTCATATGAAATACCACAACCATTTTCCTTTATGTTCTTATTACGGACATAAAAATGCATTTCTATTAAGTCAATCACTTTATATGGTGCTATTGTTATCATGATACAAATTATTTATAACCTTCAAGAGTTTACAATCATACTTATGCAGGGTTAAACAAATATCCACTTCCATAGCCATTATTCTTTTCTTGCATACTATATTAATATGCATAAAAGCCTATACAAAGACTATATCATACAAGAACATTAATCCACAATTAGTACTTGAGTGTTAATAACAGATATGGTAACAATTTAAAATCCAATCAAACCCAAACTCAAATAGTGTCTTGTTACCATTAGATCAATAACATGAAAATGAACTACTGCTATCAATTGTTTATAACTTTAATGATAATCTTCAATAAAAATTGAAACATACACGTTGTAATATGCCTTTGAAGTTACATTTAATTCTTTGTAGACATATCACATAAAATGTATTAGTATTGCAATTACCAACAATGAATCATACAATGGTAATTCATAGGAGGTAGTGAAATATACTAAATACTCGATGCTACCAAACTATCATAAACTCATTCAAAATCCATGACAAGAAACAATCAACTATTAGCCATTATAATTCAGACCTACCACTTGACTCATTGTTTATTGTCAATGTTCAAGAGGGTTATTTTAATGACTTTTTAAACATGTTATTAGGACAACCCTCGCCTTTTTACCTTCTTTTTACTATCACAATATTTTCATTATTGATGAAGCAATACATGCATTCATTATATTATTATAAGCAATGAATTGCAACTCTAAGCATTTTCCTTTTAATTCACCATTAAAAATTATCATAAAAGTATGCATGCAAAGGTTGGTAGTTAATCCACACTATCATTATTTATAATGTAAGTATTCAAAATTGTTCATGATTTAGCTACAACAAATGCAACAAAATTTCTAATTATCATTTATCCACATAAAAACTCAAATGCCACGAGTAGAATTATTCTTCAAAGAAGGCATAAACACTTTCAAGCATCTCATATTAAATGCAGTCTATTGCAATATGTTAGTTTCATACCTAAGATTATATATAATAATTTCATATCTATACTTCTTCTCATTCTTATAGAACCCATATGCACCAATGTTGCAACCTCTGCTCTAATACCACTTGTAACATCCCTTGATAGGCCTCGTGCAAAAATACACAAGTTTTTTTTTTCAAATTTAACAAACATTAAACATCCCACTAATGTATTATAACATACTTAACTAATCGTTAGATAAAAAAACTATAATAATGTGAAGTAATCATATGAATGGAATAGCTATTTGAGTATAAGGAATAACGTGTAGTGCAACTAGCTATCATGATGCAACTTTGCATCATTATCATTGTCCAATTAATGAGATTGTTGGTATTAAAATCATCCCCACATATGAATGGAGTGAATATACATTAACAGGGGACTAAGGGTTCCTCCCGCTCTAGGTTCTATGACTGACCTCCTATGCACCACAGGGGGTAACCCTGATAATCAATTACATGGTTTTGAATAAGTAAATAAAACAAGGTCAAATATAGATGGCTATTCGATGTAGTAGATCATGGCCTTAACAGAAGTGAATAATAAAACTTTAGATTCAATAATAGTCTCAGAAATCAATATCCTAATGATATGAAGAAGCTAAATACATAAATGAAGGACTAATTAGTGGAGTTTTGGAGAAAGAGAAAATACAAATAAAAGCTAAAAAATACTTGTCATTTTAGTATTAAATAAGATATATGCAACAACTACATACATTCTTATTAGTTTCCTTCAAACCTTTGCAGATGGACACATTCAATAATAAATATTGAAAATAGAATCTACAAAGACAAAGCAAAACTTTATGCTCTCTGAAACATGGGTGCTATTACACAGAACAAATGATCATAACATAACATGATTGTGATTGCTAATGTAGAACACTGATTATCGCAAAGCCAAAGACATGCCTTCAATTAACAAAAACCAAGCATAAACCATTTTGTCCTCCATTCAATAATATATATATCAGAACAAAATAACCAAGTGTTAGAACTTCTAAATGAAGAAAAGATTCGGATTTAGTTCCTTCAATGGAAATCAAAAGATAATGACAAATAAACAAGAAATTCTTCTTCGAAATGTAAGGATCAATTTCAGAGATATAAAAGAAAATTGTGTAGCATGTACAGGCAGTTAAAAAAAACCAGAAAATTTTCACTTTTGTCAACAAGCCCCCCATGATGGGAAACAGGGTTTTAAATAATAATTTAAAAAGTAACTGTCTTAGTAATTGTCTTAATTGTAATCAATTAAAATTAAAATTAAAATAAAATAATTTTGAATGAAATAAATATTCATTATGGCATCTTCGTGATTTAGAGGATTTTACTTTTTTCATCGAGCCTGGGGGGGAGAATGAATGAGATCGATGCATCCTGATAGTTGGTGCTTGCATGGTGATTAAATGGATTTTGATCCAATCATCTAATTTATATATCATGGATTGCATCGATTGTACTGTTTGAATGACTTGTGACATGGAGGAAACCTTCTCTATTGCTATATTCCGTTTAAAATATCTCCTCAACTTAACAAATTTATCCCACTGAAAAGTAGGTAACTAGGGTACATTCTTGTATTTGGTAATTACCACCACTAGGCGGGATATAATCTGATAATGGGCAGTGGGTAGATTCTGTATAATCTTATTGATCTTGGAAAGAATGGTAAAATTCCTAAAGAGACCATTTACAACTAAATTTGAGGAGACCGCCTCTTCGCCTTGCATAGCCAAACATCCCAGATCATGTTCTATATTCTTTAGTTGATTGTAGAAGGTTTCCCAAGGCACCACCCAATTATCATTTCCCCAGAATGAACGCACGCCAAACCTCCTGAGATAATTCCCATCCATTCTGAAATTATTTATCTCCTTAATGACCTTTTCGAATTTGTCTCACATTATTTTCATAGTAGACTATTTATCCCTTAGCATGCAGAGTGAGAAAATATAGTCATTGACCCAAGTGGATCCCTAAAAGGTACCAATGGCATGGTAAGAAGGCTCAAAACTCAAAGTTGTAGAAAATCTATAAACTTAGCATCAGATCAAACTGCTTGTCATCTTAATTCCAATGGTGTGAACGACACTCAAATCTGATTTCGTATGAAGAAGTTAGAGCAAGTCAAAGTTTAAGTTTGACTTGGATAGGTGGCAGGAGGAAATGACATGGAAAAAATTCAGGGAATGGGGAAGTGCCAAGTGGCAGGCCACCATTAGTCTCACATTTCTCTTATTATAGAAGGCAAAGGTTAACGGTTTCAAATCGTCCCTAGGCAAGAAATGTTGCAATGCGATAATGACATATCGCAATCGGAAAAAGGAAAAACTGTTTTTGAAGTGGCTCTGGTAGGATCCCATTTTTTATTTTGATATTACATATCATGGATCGGAGGGGATAAAGTGTTTACAAATTGGCACCCGACAGAGTCTAGTTGCGATGCAATATATCGCAATCGAAATTCGCATAAGGGGAGTAGTGGTATGGAGTGCCAACCCGAGTTCTATGCCGATTGCAATTTGTGATGAGGCCTGATATGTTATGAACTATGTCTAATAATCCATTAGGTCCACTATTATCGCAGGGCACCTGTTGTAAAGGTTGGGGTCTATATACCGATGGAAAACGTTGATTGCAATTTGCGATGAAGCAAACTGCATCGATGGATTATTTCATCGTTTGAAGGTTAATATGAAAACAGTCCATGGATTGTTTTCTATGTTTGACAGGGTTGTTACCACGTACTATTCAAGGGCCCGAGAATCTCTACCCGAAATAAACCCTCCATCTAAAACTTGTCATTTGTTTGGAACTGCCCGAAAATTGAGGAGCTAGCCACCAACATATATATATTATATTGTCCACATAGGAAAGGAGAGAGGACTGGTAGATTATTTCAAAATCCATTGTGTGCAGTAGACCCTGACCTAGCAGTAGGCTGGGACCTCACGTTGAGCAACAGGGAGGTTCAAAGAAGGTGCAAAAGGCCCTATTATCCAAATTGGATGTTTAGATAGGCATTTCTGCATGATTTTTCACCAGGATTCCAGTGGGACTGTCTGTTTCTAAAGCTCGGCTCCCCATTCTTAATCCATCTTTTAGCTTGGAGGTATAAGTATTGTAAATAATGTTGCTTGTACTTTTATTTCTTTTTTATGCCACTTAATGAAATAAGGCCTCCCCACTATTGGGCAAGGCCCAAAGATGTAGTCCAAATTGGACGAACTCCGTAATAAAATATTTGTGTCATGGTTTCTTTCTTATCATGTTATTTCCACATTGTTTTATGTGCTTTTAAGTTCCATGGTTTATAAGCTCTATTTCATGTAATTCAGATGCATCTATAAGTAAAATATCTTGGATAATGTTAGGTATCAGATAAGGGCTTTGTTGATGTGAATTGCATGCATATATGCTAACATGAAACAAGCTATGAAAAGGATAAGGAACGCTTAAGTCCTTTGATCCTAAAGCAGGACGTGCACAATGAAGAAGAAACACGGAAAATGAAGAAGCTCATTGGGAATAGGAACAAAATTTCCGCAAGGTATTCTACAATATGGAAGAGAAAGTGGATAAGTTGTTTTTAGAGTATGAGAAGGCACTTGGGGATGAGAAGGAACGCGCCGATGAAAATAGATCAACAAATCATGAAGGTGGTGGAGAAGAGCCTCCTACCTCTCCTTCTTCAAGTGATAGTTTTCATCACTCTAATCGCGATTCCAAACATACATCTAATAAACAGTTCTTCAAGCTAGATGCAAAGTTTGACTAGCCCATGTACAATGGAGAGCGTAGTGCATAAAAACTTAATATTTGGATAAGGCAGATAGAGGTCTACTTCTGGATTCATTAGATCAAAGAAGATGAGGCAAAGGTCCAATTAGCATCTCTTCGGCTGAGTGGCACTGCTTTGGTTTGGTGGGAGATCAAGTTGCAGAAGGGAAGCAAAAAGTCAGGTAACCTTCTTTCCTCTTGGTTCAGTTTTATTTCTGCATTGAAAGACCAAATTTACCCTTTGGGTTACAAACAAAAGGAAATAATGGAATGGAAATATCTAAGGGAAGGTAAAGGCCAAAATGTGAAAACATTCATGGAAGAATTTTAGAAACAAATATTGAATTTTGGCATCTCATTAGATTCACCCAAGACTGTAACTAAGTATGTTGGTGTGCTACATAGTTACATAAGACACTCGTGACTATTATTGTTCGAGCCTAATATGATTGATGTGGCCAACGTAAACGCGATTCATCTTGAAATTTGAGGCAAGAATAACAAAGATGATCAGGCTAAGTAAACATTGTTCAACCTTCAGCAGGAAAATTCTAGAAGAAAGGCAAGAGGAAGGCTAAGAAGACTGTCGTAGCCAAGAAAGAGGATAGAGAAACACCATCTTGTAGGCATTGCAAGAGAGATGGTCATGACGAGGACCACTATTGGCAGCTACATCCAGAGATGAGACCGAAGAGATTCAACAGAAAGGGAAAGCAGATGACAGTGGCAACAGTGCAACAAGACCTTGGATAAGATTTCGGTGACGAGACATTGATCACAACCGTGGGTGCAAAGGGTACTCTTTCTGTTAATAATTGTTCTAATTCAATTCCAAGTACTATTTATTTGAATGAGCTTGTAAGTAATGAGTGAAAGAGAATTCAACTATTCCACATTAGGGTTATTATAAAACACACAAAGGTGGAAACTCTGTTTAATTCAGGTTCCCAAGAAAATTTAATCTCAGAGTCCTTAGTGAAAAAGTTAGGCCTCAAAACTAAGCCACATCCGAGTCCATAACTGCTTGGTTGGGTAAGTGAAAAAGAAGAATTAGAAGCAACCACGCAGTGTAGGTCCAAATTTGTTATTTCTTACAAATTAGTTGATGAGGTAGAGCTATATGTTGTGTCTATGGAAATCTGTGGAATTATCTTGGGAAGTCCATATCTATATGATAGAAATGCATTTTTCTTTCAGCATGAGAATAAGTACCACCTCACGAAGGGTGGGGTAGAATATCTAGTTAGATCTTGTCATACAAAATTTAGTGCTAGCCTTGTAAGTACATGAACTATTAAATGACTGGTTTATTCTAGTAAAGGGTGCATGCTCATGGTAGTGAGAGTGAAAGAGGCTGAGACAATTGACACTTTCAAAGGTTGTGATCCTAATCATAAGAAAGAATTGTTTGAAATTATTTCTGACTATGATGGATTGTTTCAAAAACTAATATGATTGCCCCCAAAATGGGAAATCCAACATGAGATTCATTTAAAATAGGATGCTCCTTTACCGAATATTGGCATGTACATGATGGATTCTATCACGTTGGAGGAGATCAAGAAATAGGTGCAGGAGTTGCTAAATCAAGGGGTCATTAGACCAAGTTCTTCTCCATGTGGCTCACCAATCGTGCTGGTGCCAAAGAAAGATGATACATGGAGAATGTGTGTAGACTACAGGGAACTAAACAAAATTACGGTGAAGAATCGATACCCTTTTTATATGGAATTTGTATCTACGGATAAACACATTTTACCTAAGTGGGTAACTACACTTAGAACAACAGAAAGAAAGTAGTTTAAACTTTTCCTACAATAGAGAGATGAGATGGAGGAACTTACTTGTAGTCTTTCACTTCCTTGATCCCCTTTGAATTGCCTTCATCACTCCCACTTGAACTAAATTCGCTCAATTGGTACCGGTGTCAACAGAAACAAAAGCAACAACTATCAAATCATACATGATCTATATACTATAACCAATGGAATCGACAACATTGAGACACATAATCATCATAGATATGAACAAGAATATGAGAAAATGAATAAAGAACTTTATTAATGTAGAAGGAAGAGTTTCAACCACTACAGTTCGATTCTGTGCCACACATCCAACTTCAGTCCAAACCTTACCACCTCAAAAGCACACCAATCCAACAGCATAACATCACTTGACATGAACTAAAATCTCAAACCAACAGAATTTCTCTATAATATTCAATTTCTAGTCCCCTTGATCACTATGATGAGTGCTCAATTTATAGGGAAATGGAGGTGGTTTTGTCATAAATGAGGTTATTGAATGGACTTCCAAACTTGGAGTTAGTTTCCATGGAGCAAGGAATGAGAGGATAGTAGGTTAATTGATCCTTAGCCTATCCAAATATAGGGAAATGGAGGTGGTTTTGTCATAAATGAGGTTATTGAATGGACTTCCAAACTTGGAGTTAGTTTCCATGGATCAAGGAATGAGAGGATAGGAGGTTAATTGATCCTTAGCCTATCCAAATTTGAGCTCATAGGAGGAGATAAGAGATGGGATCCTTCTAAGATGATCTAGAATCAAGGAATATTCCCAGAATCCAATGCAAATTTCACTCATTCTCACCCATCGCATGTCAAAGAGGGCCTAAGTGCACTGCAGTGCAGGCCTGAATGGGCCTACCTGCTCTACAGCATAGTTACCCCTGACCAAGGCTGCGCTGGTGTCCCAAGGAGGCATTTCAACAAGGCTTCAGGCTAGGAAACTTTCATGGATGGAAGCATTTAATGTGACGACTTGTATAGGGCATGTAACAACTGAATTAGGGTTTGATGAGCCCTAATTGTACTGATTTGAATTTTGGGAGTGATGTGCCCAAATAGACCTATAACAGTTTCCCCCTAATGCATCAAGTCAAAAATGATAATGTCGAGTGATATGATTTACAATGTGATGGGGAGGATCTGAAGCAGACGGTGACCTGCATCGATTACAATACATAATATCATGATATTTTGAATTTTTCATGAATATTTGAGGGAAGGCATACCCATACTCAGCATATAATTTTTTTTTACATGTACATAAATAAGATATTCGTCTATAGATATAGACCCTTTCTAGGATGACCATCTATGTAAAGCCATCGTACAAATGATTTAGTACTCTCCTGAAATCATAGTGCGGATGGATGAAACTAGATCCGAAGTCTTCTATCTTGTTCAATTGTTTGCTCAAGTATGATTCTAACCATGTGAAAATGTGATCTGAAGTCAAACATGGGAAGACATCGTCAGATTACGAGCCAATGATGTAAGTCATTAACATACATGACAAAGATCACCAATAATGATAATGATTCTCAAGGTACTGCAGTACATTTTGCATGGTCTGAATAGATTTTTTGACGTCGAACACCATACAAAGTCTTTCAGTTGAAGGCTAGTGATGTCAATGTGTCACCGAAAGCGAGAAAATTGCCATTGATGTATGCAAGCCTCAAGATACTAGAAGGGTGTTTCTAAGTCAACTTCTTGGATAATGTGTTGATGTCAACAAGAAGTGACTCATCACAGGAGTGCCTTGATGTATCCCCCATCGACGACACGAAATGAGTGTAATGATTTTGAAGACATAATTTGACTAATCACACAAGGTTCAGGAATGGCAGTCATGAAAATGAAGGTTTATAAGTATTGCAAAGGATGAATTTTACTGAGTGATTTCTCTTGAACATGTCGGCGACACTAAATGAATTGGTAGCATTGACCCAAAACCAAAGTGATGGATGTTGTGATAGACCATAGGTATGATAACCATCAAGTAGATAACCCATCCAAAATAGTCATAGAAATGAAGTGAAAGTGTCATGTTTAAGACCGACTTCCTACCATAAAATGATTTATCCCTTTTCCCATTTTCCCCAATCATTGCTAACCAGTACCTCTTTATTTTTTGATAAGCTTGAGGAGGATAACATATGCTTGTAGTATAACTTCACCCTTCTAGTTAATCCATCACTATGTGATGTTTTAACGAGCCTAGTGAAGGTGAAACTCGGTCTTGTCATCATCGACAAGTTTGTCGCTATTTGATGTTTTAACGAGTTTAATAACTGTGGGAACTTGGTCCTTTTCATGTTTAGAGGGTTTGAAAAGGGACAAAAAGAAAACTTTACAAGTTATTTTTTTTAAATTTGTCTCTCAAGTTTGGAAAATCGTAAAATAATACAAGAGAGAACCTATTGACCATGTTGGATCAACGTACTCCTTTTTCATAAATAATCCATCTCAGTCTAGAAAAGGGTTAAACTTATACTGAGTAGATGTCGTTTCCAATCTATTTATGAGCTGAAAAGGACGAGCACTTGCCAATATTTACATATTTTGAGAGTCTGAAAAAGAGCTTAAAGAGGACTTCACTTAGAGGAACGAGTGGTGTCTAGGATAACAACTAGTTCCAGTGATGTTGGAACTTCCCAAAACATGTTGATTTATGTGAAGAGGTTGGCTAATAACACCACTCATTGCAACTATTCTTCAGGAAGGGTAAAACAACCAAGTGAAAGTGTATGATAGGCCAAGCAGATAATGACGATGGAAGGAGAAAAACCAAGGCTCATCTGATGGAAGAGGATGATAAAATGGCAATCACGAGGGTTAAAATGGAGATGGTTTCATTTTTACACAAGCTTGAACCATAGGGAACTATGCTTGGATTCAGTTTCATGTTTACATGTCAAGCTTGAAATGAAAAACTATGCTTGGATTTAGTTTCATTTTTACACAAGCTTGAAATGAAAAACTATGCTTGAGATTTGTTTACATGCCCCTAGCATGATGATTCGATTCTAAGTGCATGCCCCCCAAGCTTCATTGCATTCACCTAAGTAGACTACTTGTGGCTATCAGGTGGATGGAATGAAGGTTCATTTACGAGATCAATTGAAAGACTTGACTAGGATTTTAAGAGATCTAATCAAAGACTCAAATTGGAACTTTACTCTAGGGGTCCTTCTTTCATTTTTTAATCAGCTTTACACAAGACAAGGAACTTTGCTCAGATTCCTTGTTTCATTTTTTAACGACCTTGAAAGAAGACAAGGAATTATGCTTAGGGACCTGTTTCATCTTTTTAATGAGGTTGACATAGTAAAAGAACTATCCTCATATTCCTTATTTCATTTTTTAATGAGCTTGACACAAGACAAGGAACTATGCTCATACCCTTTGTTTCATTTTTTAACGAGGTTGACACAAGGCCAGGAACTATCCTCATATTCCTTGTTTCATTTTTTAATGAGGTTGACACAAGACCAAGAACTATCCTCATATTCATTGTTTCATTTTTTCATGAGGTTGACACATGACCAGGAACTATCCTCATTTTCCTTGATCATGACCCATAAGAGGTCATGAATTCCAAGAGGTTCTCATCATATGGGAGAACAATCCTCTGGAAGGGGCATGTAGCAAGGAATCCATTAGAGAGATCTGGTTCTAATGCCCCCAGTACATAATGCACATCATCACGAAATTGATTGTCATTTAATGTAGGCATGGAACGAGTTGCCACATAATTGACCTGTGGCGGGG
This sequence comes from Pinus taeda, assembly GCA_000404065.3. Taxonomy (NCBI): domain Eukaryota; kingdom Viridiplantae; phylum Streptophyta; class Pinopsida; order Pinales; family Pinaceae; genus Pinus; species Pinus taeda. The sequence goes on from APFE030056854.1 coordinate 39,776, forward strand.
AAGATACCATTGGGACAAAAGGACCATTTAAGGAAGATGGTTGACTGGAAGCCACATTTGGATTGGGAAATGAAAGCTAGTCAACAGTGACAATTATTCCTTCATGCGCGAAACACATCACTCGAAAGAGTGTTGAAACAATAGCTCCCATGTCATAAACATAGTCGTGCCCAAGAAGTAAACTGTAATCTAAAGGGCCTGGGACTACCATCACATTGAGATAAAAAAAATTTCCTCCCAAAGTAATAGGCAACTGAGGAAGGATCCCTAATGGTTGACTGGTTCCTCTATTAATAGGCATAAGTGGTGGTGAATCGAGCGCTTTCCAAGTAGTGGAGGAAAGGATACTCACAGATTCACCTTCATCCTGCTAGTCAATTCCAATCAAAGGAAGTGACTAGACTACTTGGAGGAGGTACTGTAAGAATGGGAGAATTATCTCCTTGAGTTACGAGAATGGGAGGATTTTCCCCCTATCTTGGTGGAACAGAAGGGTTACCTCCAAGCTCATTAGGATATGAAGAAGCAAAAGGAACCTGAGTGGTATCATACTCACTCTCTACAGGAAAGGTACAATTAACTGAAGGTGAAATTGGGTCAATTGTTTCCTCAACCTATGATGGGTTAGGTATAGACTCATGGGATTCACATTCAGAGAGAGTGGGTTTGATTGATGGTTGATTTGAGTCAGTCAATTTATCAAATAGTGAAGGATTAATGGAGAGACTCTTGTAACCAGATGGAAGTCACTACGGAGAAGCAGGACAGTTATCCAAAACCATTTTGGCTTCATCCAAATAAGGAAAAAGGTGAATGGGGTGATTCCCTTCACATAACCTACAGGGAAACTTAACTTTACCCTTATTTCCATGAACTTTACTACCACTAACTGATGGTGTGTCACTAGCATGATCTCCAAAAGTTGACGACATAGGATGATGTGAATGAGAAGACCATTCTTCTAAGATCTGAGGAATACCAGAACAATTTCAAAGAAGATGGTCTCTTATACAAAGTTTTCAAGGACATCAAAGTTTGTGAGGCTTATCAGATGGTTTCTCATCATAAGTTGCATTCGAAGCAATGGTTGCTTGATTGGCCCCTTGTTGAATTTTATTATTCTTCTTATCCACCTGGTTACTAGTGTCAATACTTTTACCAAGTGAAGAGGAAGAATGGGAGGAAGAAACAACATATGGAGAAGGCAAAGGGTCAACTTTAGGATCAAATGGAGGTTGATTTTGCCTAGTTGTATGAATATTTGATTATGGGGCCAAGGAGGTTGAGAACAACCATACTGGAAAGCTGATGGTAAATCCCAAAAGGAACAATGCAGCCATATAAGGAGCACCAATATTTCTGAAAGGAGGAAAAGGACTAGGATTCCCATCAAAAGGAATTCTTTGATCGTTGGACTACGAAGTTGTTGCCATATGTCTCAACCTAAGATCAAATAAGCAGTGACGTGGAGGATGTTATGCACGGTCAATTAAGTTCATTTTAATCAAATTAACATAACAAAAAAAAGAGGGATAATCTAGGCAAAAGGATTACCAAGTAACTGTGAACTGCAATATACTGCCTCAGTAAACCAAGGACTTAACATATGTGCAACCAATCTCCCCGAATGTTGTGTTCGGTGTATCACAGTGTACAAGGTGGCTGACTTGGTTACCTATGGATGGATAGAAACTTGATGTAGTCCTCCCATATATACCCAAAATTATGTGGAGGCCCAATCTGTGTTAGTGTTGTCTAATGCGAAACCGCACAATGATATCATTACTTTATACTTTTCGTACTTTAACACCGCCCTATATACCTAAAGGTACGTGAATGAGCTACAATATACATACGTACATGGAATGAGGTATCACATTTGGAATGTATCGCAAACAAGTTAGTGACAACTGGTATGTTTTACGACGCCAGAACACATCTTTAGCCTAGAACCTCTAAATGTTATGTGTTAAGTTACAATGCTCCATTAGGTTAATTGAGATAACTTTTAAGTTGATGTTCTTAAGAATTTTCCTTTCAAGGTTCACCACGTGATGTATATTTGAAATTCCTAGAATGCAACTAACATGATAAGCATTCTTTCATTCAATTAATAATGAAACCCATAGCTAGTAAGGGATAGAGAAATCAAATCTTTAACAAAGAGCAGAGAGCACACCTAATGCAATTTCCCTAGCTATTCCTATCAAGCATTCAAAAACTATGATATGCACAATGTAAGTTTTTCTTTTAAGTCCCTTTAATGTTTATATGAACAAAAAGGAACTAGATGCACAAACAATCAATCAATACTTTTCACAAGAAATGAAGACTTTACGACAATTTCTTTTTCAAAGAAATGAAGAGTTTACGACACTTCCTTTTCAGGTAGGGCTAGGAGAAGAAATGAAAATTGATTTTAGAACCATAGAGAACATTGATCTTTTAGAAAACCACATCAGAAGAAATGAAGATTGATTTCAAAACCATAGAGAACATTGATCTTTTAGCGAACCACATCAGAAGCAAATTTGGAAAAAAACAAGCAAAACAGTGGGTTTTTTGGCTTGAAGGGTATCAACGCAAGTTAGGGTAGGAGACACTACATTGTAGATCACTGTCTCCCCCTCAAGGCTGCTCTGCAGTGCACTATGTCAAGACTAACATTGCGCTGGTGCCAGAGAGCCCAATCAGTGGACATTCAAACACACTTTTTTTTAACCAAAAACACTTCAAATGATTGAAATAAGATCAATGAAATCAAGCAAGGTCTACTAGGATGTAATATGATGAAGGTAAGCTACCAAGAACGGTCCCCAGTATGGTTGCCAATTTGTTATATGGAATTTTTATCTATGGCAAACACATTTTCCCTAAGTGAGTAGCTACACTTAGAACAACAGAAAGAAAGTAGTTTAACCATTTCCTATAGCAGAGAGATGAGATGAAGGAACTTACTTGTAGTCTTTCACTTCCTTGGTCCCCTTCTAATTTCCTCCATCACTCCCACTTGAACTAAATCCGATCAATGGGTACATGTGTCAATAAAAACAGAAGCAACAATGATCAAAGCATACATGATCTATCTGCTATAACCAATGGAATCGACAATATTAAGACACATAATCATCATAGATATGAACAAAAATATGAGAAAAGGAATAAAGAACTTTATTAATGTAGAAGGAAGAGTTTCACCCAATAAATTTTGACCCTGTGCCACTCATATAGCTTCAGTCCAACCCTCACCACATCAAAAGCACACCAATCCAACAACATAACATTGCTTGACATGAACTCAAATCTCGAACCAACAAAATTTCTCTACAATCTTCAATTTATAGCCCCATTGATCACTGTGATGAGTGCTCAATTTATAGGGAAATGGAGGTGGTTTTGTCATATATGAGGGTATTGAATGGCCTTCCAAACTTGGAGTTAGTTTCCATGGAGCAAGGGATGAGAGGATAGGAGGTTAATTGATCCTTAGCCTATCCAAATTCAAGCTCATAGGAGGAGATAAGAGATGGGATCCTTCTAGAATGATCTAGAATCAAGGAATATTCCGAGAATCCAATGAAAATTTCACTCATTCTCGCCCAATGTAGGTTAAAGAGGGCATAAGAGAATTGCATTGCAGGCCTGAATGGGCCTACCTACTCTATAGTGCAGTTACCCTTGACCAAGGCTGTGCTGGTGTCCCAAGGAGGCATTTCAGCAAGGCTTCAGGCCAGGAAACTTTAATGGATGGAAGCATTCAATGTGATGACTTATCTAGGGCATGTAACAACTAAATTAGGGTTTGATGAGCCCTAATTTTACTGATCTGAATGTTGGGAGTGATGTGCCAAAATAGACCTATAACAACCCTATCCCCCGCATTGATGAATTATTAGATCAATTGAAAATGTTGTCTATTTTACAAAAATGGATTTTCATAGTGTATATCACCAAGTTAGAGCTACAAAACAAGAGATTTGGAATACCAAATTCAAAACCAAATAGGGTTTTTTTGAATCGATGGTGATGCCATTCAAACTATACAATGCCCTGGTCATGTTTATGATGGTAATGAATGATCTGTTTAGGCCTTTTCTTGATAATTTTGTTCTTGTATATCTGGATGATATTATTGTGTATAGTAGGACATGGGATGAACATGTACATCATGTGAAGAAAGTGCTTGATGTTCTGAAAAAATAAAAATTGTATGTAAAAATATCAAAGTGTGAGTTTGGGAAGACCTCTCTAGTTTATTTAGGTCACATAGTCGGTAATGGGTTATTGAAAACAGATCTGTAAAATGTAGATGTGATTATGAAGTGTCCTGAGCCCATAAATGTTACATAGGTCTAATGCTTTTTGGGCACAGTACAATATTGGAGAAGGTTAATTAAAAAATTCTCTGTGTGAAGTAGGCTTTTCAGTGAGGAGGAAAACAATAGAAATCCTTCAACACACTGAAAGAGAAGTTCAACACAGCACTTGTGCTAGCCTTACCATACCTTCAACAGCCTTTTGATATTGAAACAGATGCCAATGGATATGCCATGGGTGCTGTATTGATGTAGAAAAGGAAGCCTGTATGTTACCATTCAGAGAATTTCTCCCAGGCTATTGTGAATTATCCCACGTACGATACAGAGTTGTATGCCTTGGTCTAGAGTGTAAAGAAGTGGAAACACTACCTAATCAGCAAGGAGACCATCATCCATATGGATCACCATCCCTTGCAGTACCTTCAGTCACAGACCAATCTTCAACAAGCCCATCATTTTAGATGGATGGGATTCCTCCTGTTGGGTTGTGTTATATGCTTTCCACGACTAGCCCACGTAGTTAACCAGGGGGTTAGAGGGGGGGTCATAGGGGGTTTGAGGTATACTTGTAACCCCACTTTATGGGGTCTGGGGCAGCGCCCTGGAAAATTTTGGTTTTGGACCCTATGTTAGGTTGGGCAAACCCACCTACGGTTTTGTGCATGATTTTCGCACATGTTTTTTGGATGCGATGGTTTTCAGTCCATGGTATTGGACGCAATGATTTTCGGTCCATCGTATTAGACGCGATGGTTTTCGGTCCATGGTATTAGATGCTTCAGCATGTATAAATATGTATTATAACATTGAAAGGAACATAATGAAAAATCAAGCTAGTAGTCCTGGTTTTGGGATCCAGGGGAAAATCTTTGTGTATAT